>JADKXX010003226.1:0-50921 GCA_017310255.1 Butorides virescens | reverse complement strand
TTCACTTTATAGTACATTTTAGAAATCTTAAAGCAGCGCCACAGTTAAAAGAGCCAAGATAGCAGTGCGAATGGGAAAAATAGGCCATTGGGAGATGTATAAAAACACTTTAACTGAAAGAGTTGGAGCTAGGCTTTTTATTTTGCTTTATTTTGCAACTCTAGGCAGCTATCTATTTTGATGTGGCCCTAGGGACAAACTTAGCAGGCAGAATTTCACTAGAAAAAAGTTCAATGTCACCTCCCAGAACCCTTTGTTTAGAATGATTTAGAGAAAAATGTTGATAGCCTCAAAATTTCTTAATCATAACTAATTTGTGAAGATATGTTGTGCTTTAGTAAGATGCCAAATTAAAAAAGGCAATATGTCAGAGGGGTTGACTAGCAAGTACAAAAAGTAAAACAATTTCATAATGGGAAGAAATTGTTTCCAAATAACATCTACAGTAAAGATAGAATATGTGTGTTGAAATGTGAAAGTTAATGGACTTTTTCAGAAAGGTGATGTAACTCACAGCAGAATTACAGAATCATAGAATTGTTTAGGTTGGAAAAGACCATTTAAGATCATAAAGTCCAACCATTAACCTCACACTGCCAAGTCCACCAATAAACCATGCCCCTAAGCACTACATCTACACATCTTTTAAATACCTCCGGGGATTGGACTCGACCACTTCCCTGGGCAGCCTGTTCCAATGTTTCAGAACCCTTTTGACGAAGACAGATTTCTTAATATCCAATGTAAACCTCCCCTGGTGCAACTTGAGGCCATTTCCTTTTGTTCTATTGCTTGTTACTTGGGAGAAAGAGACTGACACCCACCTCTCCACAACCTCCTTTCGGGTAGTTGTAGAGAGCGGTAAGGGCTCCCCTCAGCTTCCTCTTCTCCAGACTAAACATCACCAGGTCCCTCAGACTCTTCTTGTGCTCTAAACTCTTCACCAACTTCATTGCCCTTCTTTGGAGATGCACTCAAGCAGTGTCTTTCTTGTAGTGAGGAGACAAAGTTGAACACAGTATTTGAGGTGCAGCCTCACCAGTGCCAAGTACAGAGGGACAATCACTTCCCTAGTCCTGCTAGTCACACTATGTTTGATACAAGCCAGGATGCTGTTGGCCTTCTTGACCATCTGATCACACTGCTGGATCATATTCAAATGGCTGTAGATCAACACCCCTAGGTCCTTTTCTGTCAGACAGCTCCCCAGGCCTGTAGCATTGCATGGAGTTGTTGTGACCCAAGTGCAGGACTCGGCATTTGGCCTTGTTAAACCTCATACAGTTATAGAATCATAGAATCATAGAATGTTTGGGGTTGGAAGGGACCACTAGAGGTCATCCAGTCCAACCCCCCTGCAGTCAGCAGGGACACTGCTAACTAGATCAGGCTGCTCAGAGCCCCATCCAACCTGGCCTTGAATGTTTCCAGGGATGAGGCCTCCACTACCTCTCTGGGCAACCTGTTCCAGTGTTTTACCACCCTCATTGTAAAGAATTTCTTCCTTATATCTAGCCTAAACCTACCCTGATTTAGTTTAAAACCATTACCCCTTGTCCTAACACAGCTGGCCCTACTAAAAAGATTTTCCCCATCTTTCCTACAGGCCCCCTTTAGGTATTGAAAGGCCGCAATCAGGTCTCCCCGCAGCCTTCTTTTCTCTAGACTGAACAAGCCCAACTCTCTCAGCCTGTCCTCATAGGAGAGGTGCTCCAGCCCTCGGATCATTTTTGTAGCCCTCTTCTGGACCCGCTCCAACAGTTCCATGTCCTTCTTGTGCTGAGGGCTCCAGAGCTGGACGCAGTACTCCAGGTGAGGTCTCACCAGAGCAGAGTAGAGGGGCAGAATCACCTCCCTCGACCTGCTGGCCACGCTCCTCCTGATGCAGCCCAGAGTACGGTTGGCCTTCTGGGCTGCCAGTGCACATTGCCGGCTCATATCCAGCTTTTCATCCACCAGCACCCCCAAGTCCCTCTCGGCAGGGCTGCTCTCGATCCTTTCTTCCCCCAGCCTGTATTGATACTGGGGGTTACCCCATCCCAGGTGCAGGACCTTGCACTTGGCCTTGTTGAACCTCATGAGGTTCACACAGACCCACCTCTCCAGCCTGTCCAGGTCCCTCTGGATGACATCCCGTCCTTCTGATGTGTCAACCGCACCACTCAGTTTGGTATCATCTGCAAACTTGCTGAGGGTGCACTCGATCTCGCTAAGTCATTGATGAAGATGTTGAACAGCACCGGTCCCAGTACGGACCCCTGAGGGACACCACTCGTCACCGGTCTCCATCTGGACATTGCACCGTTGACCACTACCCTCTGGATGTGACCATCCAGCCAGTTCCTTATCCACCAAACAGTCCACCCATCAAATCCATAGCTCTCCAATTTAGAGAGAAGGATGTTGTGGGGGACCGTGTCAAAGGCCTTGCAGAAGTCCAGATAGATGACATCCATTGGTTTTCCTTTATCCACCATTGTCGTCACACCATCATAGAAAGTCACTAGGTTCGTCAGGCAGGACTTGCCCTTGGTGAAGCCATGCTGGCTATCTTGAATTACCGCCCTGGCCTCCATGTGCTTTAGCATAGCTTCTAGGAGGATCTGTTCCCTGATCTTCCCAGGCACAGAGGTGAGGCTGACAGGTCGGTAGTTCCCAGGGTCTTCCTTTCTACCCTTTTTGAAAATGGGCACAATGTTGCCCTTCTTCCAGTCAACAGGGACTTCACCTGACTGCCATGACTTTTCAATTATCACGGAGAGTGGCTTGGCGACTACATTGGCCAATTCCCTCAGGACTCTGGGATGCATCTCATCAGGTCCCATGGACTTATGTGCATTCAGGTTCCTCAGGTGGTCACGAACCAGATCTTCTCCTACAGCAGGAGGGGTTTTGCCCTCCCAGGCCTCCTCATGCCATCCATCAACTTGGGAGGGGTGAGGAGAGAGGTTGCCAGTGAAGACTGAGGCAAAAAAGTTGTTGAGTACCTCAGCCTTCTCCTCATCTGCTGTTACCAGCCTGCCGGTCTCGCTCATCAGCGGGGGTACGCTTTCTTTAACCATCCTTTGGCCTTGGCTCATCAATCCAGCCTGTCCAGGTCCCTCTGCAGAGACCTCCTCACCTTAAGCAGATCGACACTTGTGCCCAATTTGGTGTCATCTGCAAACTTGCTGAGGGTGGACTTGATCCCCTCATCCAGGTCGTGTATAATATAAAGATATTAAACAGAACTGGCCGCAACACGAGGCCTGGGGAACACCACTTGTGACTGGCCACCAACTGGACTTGATTCCATTCACCACATCTCTTTGATCTTGGCCATCCCGCAAGGTTTTCCCAATGAAGAATACACCCATTCAAGCCAAGAGCAGCCAGTAGCTGTCAAAGGTAGAAGTTCTACTGACTCCCTTCCTTATGTCACTGAGAATTGAAAACTATAATTTTATGATTGTTATGCCCAGGATGGTCCCCATCCATCACATCATCCACAAGCCTTTGTGAAACAGGTCCAGTGTGGCGCCTTCCCTCATTGGCTCCTTCACCAACTGTGTCAGGAAGTTGTCTTCCACACACTCCAGGAACCTCTCAGACTCTTTCCTCTCTGCTGTATCATATGTTCAGCAGACATCTGGTAAGTTGAAGTCCCCCACAAGAACAAGGGCTAGCGATCTTGAGACTTCTCCCAGTTTTTTATAGATTATGTCATCTTTCTCTTCATCCTGCTTGGGTGGTCTATAACAGATTCCCACTGTTATATCTACCTTGTTGAACTTTTCCCTGATTCTTACCCATAAACACTCAACCCTTTCATCAACATCGTCAAGCTGTAGACAATCAAAACATTGCAGCACTCCAGCTGTAACAGTCATCCCACCATGTTTCTGTGATTGCAAGCATATCATAGTTTTTCAGCTGCACAACAGGTCCTCCTTTTTGTGGCCCATGCTGCGTGCATTGGTGTAGATGCACTTCAGTTGGTCTGTTGGTCCTGCCACCTTTTTTGGGGTCAGAAGCCCTAATTCCTGTGTGAACATTTTCAGTGACTTCCATGGTTTCTAATACATCAATAGCCCTTGAGTATTTGCTTCTGCATGGTTCTCCATCCCCTATCTCCACTGAGATGTCAGACCGAAGGACCACACTAGCATAGCATCCCTCAAACATTGGTGTGTCACCCCTGGTGTTATCTCCAGTGAGCCTGGTTTTATCTCTTTCCTCTTCAAATCTAGTTTCAAGCTCTTTTAGTAGAAACTGTCTTTTCCTTTTTGCAATGGGATAAAAAAGAGGAAGGAGGGAGTTGACACAAAACACTAGTGCATTAAAAGAAACAAAATTTTATTTAAATTAAATTAAATTTCTTCAAGGAAAAATTTAACATTGGGAAACAAGAGAATAGTTAAGAAAGCAGTATGTACTTTTCAGGGGACTATATTGTTGTTGACAAACTGGGAAAAAAGCAAAGCAACTAATATTTCTCCAGCTGGACTTCATTGTTCTGGTGTTGTCTTTGTAGCAAAATCACATTGGATGGAAAAACAAAAAAGCAAATGGCAAGCTATTCTAAAGCCAAAGAAAATTGCAGTGTTTCAAAAATATTTATTTTTAGGGTTTTTTGGTCATACAGGGTGGGTGACAGCCCCCTTCCACTTGTTAGCGTAGTGAACTGCCTGCTTTCTGTATCAATGAATTAAAGATCATAGAAAACAGTTTGATAATCTCAGAATTTTTTTCAATGAGGAACCACTAATTTTTTTAATTTCAAAATAAATAATAAAAAAAAATGTAAAATGCACAAACTTATCCACATGCTTGTTCATGGCCAGGTTCATGTTTTCTTTTAAAGTATTTTTAAAAATAGAGAGAAAACCAAGATTAGCTTCTAAAGCCTTTGGTATCTCTTCATTCATACTCTACCTTGCAAAAGTTTTGCCTGAAGTATTCCACAAAGCAGAACTTGTGTTTTGTACTAATCGCTGTGTTCCTTTGAAAATGAAGAGGATGATGTCAATACCTCAAAACTTTTCCTAAATTTCATTTTTGGTTTTCTGTAAAAACCTAATCACAAGTTTCATTTGTTCTTGTCTCTAAGAAACAGATTAAACCCAGGAACTTTCCTTATCTAGATATTTACAGTATAGGCATATCACTGGAATAAGAGCAACAATTGATACTTCAGGTATCAGGGAAAGATAAGATGGTTTTTAAAACATCTCTTGTCTTTTAAAATAATCTAAGTTACAACACAAAGCAAATAAAACCCATGCTTCTGTCTGAGCTAACTACATGGTGTCTCATTCATGTTTTTATCCAAAAGCAACCAGACAAAAGCCAAAGTTAAGACAGTATTGTGAACTACTGAATTGAAATTAAGTTTTTAAAATGAGAGAGAAATGAATGTCGCATACAGAAGTGCAAGACATCTTTTTATTGGGACACTTAAAAGAACAGAAAATAAAATATAACTTTGAAATAGCTATTACTTTGAAGCTATTGAATTATATACCAGTTTTAGGCATCGGCCTTGAATTTAGCCATATTTAGAGCACAGCAGAATGAAAATGAGGTAGAAACTAATAATCTAAAAACAAACAAGGTCATGCCAATTTTAACCAAAAGAAAAATCATAGAATTATAGAACAGTTTGGGTTTGAAGAGACCTTCAAAGTTCATCTAGTCCAGCCTGCATGGCTGGGACATAGAATCTTTGGAATGCTTTGGTTTGGAAAGGACCTTTAGAGGTCATCTAGTCCAACCCCTCAGCAGTGAGCAGGGACACCTTTAACTAGATCAGGTTGCTCAGAACCCTGTCCAGCCTGACCTTGAATGTGTCCAGGGATGGGGCCTCCCTGGGCAACCTAAAATCTAAGTTTTGCACATATATAAAGATGCACTGGAATCCGGAAGAAACAGCATCATGTATAGCTTTGACAGTTTGTCCTTGAAATAGATTAGTATTTTCAATGCATGTGGCTTCCACAGTGAGCCAAATTATTTCAAATCCCAACAGAACTGGCACCTAGAATAGGGTTTCAGAATAAGTAGTTTATTGGTAAAGCACTCTGTGGGGTTCCATCACCATCAATATCTGCTCTGCTTCCTGACATTATCATTATCCAAACTACAGTTAATGAAACTACCCCAGAGAGGTAGTGAAGGTCCCATCCCTGGAAACATTCAAGGACAGGTTGGATGGGGCTCTGAGCAATCTGATCTAGTTAGCGGTGTCCCTGCTTACTGTAGAGGGGTTGGGCTAGATGACCTCTAGGGGTCCCTCCTGACCCAAAACCTTCTATGATTCTATGATTCTATGAAACTTAATAGGCTCATACTGAAGACTGTTCAAGTACAGTTATGCTGTATCACTCTAATCTAAAGATTAAGCATGGTTTAAGCAAATCCTTTTCTGCCTTTTTAAAGGTTGGGAATGTTCACATGAGAAGCTAGCACATTCATTTAAGTGACTTCCCTATCACTTCTGCAGCCAAGAAGAGGTTCCTTTCTTCCTTCACCAAGCTGTAAGTGTTGTAATTTCTTCCATAAGAGCAGGCCCAGAACAGTCTATAAGATGTATATGATACATAATTCATCAAGCACTTGTGTTTGTCATCACAGAAACTAATACTTGCAAAAGTGGTTGTCATAGCAATTAATTGTCAACAGTTATATTCAGAGGTGAACTAGGGCTGGCATCTATGAAACCTTTTCACATCAGAATTCTACATCGCATTCTTGAGGAACTAATTCTAGGATTTCAGTTTAATTAAAGTCAGTGCAACAGGTCTTTGTGTTTATGCCTGATGTGTCCAAGTAATGTCATCAATTAGTGTCTGTACAAGCTAGATTTTCCATTAGTAATGGATGGAGACTATTTGGTCAGTATACTTTCATTGCCATAGGGAGAATCAATTTATATTTACTGCATGATGTCAGATTTTTATGATTCATACACTATTACAATAATTAGATTTTATAGCTATTCTTCTTGGTTTATCTCATTATCAGAGGAATCCAACCTTCCACAATTTTGCTTACTTAGTTTAATAACATGTTCAACCTTCCTGAAAGCATTGAAATAAATCTCCAATTTTAAGAATGTGGATGGCTTGGCTTCCTTCAAGATATTTATGAGCTTGATAACGTCCTACTTAAAACACATCAAATATCAGACATTGCACAGTGACAGGCCCAGCTACCCAGAACAAAAATAGTATTTTGAGATTATGATTTTACTCCATGGGAAAAATAAATAAAAATAAAAAGCAAGGTACATTTAGATTTCAATGTCAGTAAGCTTTTAGCTTGCATTGGGTATTTCTGACTATTTTTTACACATGTCTTGGTATCTGGCAACAAAGACAACTTCACAGAGAGTTTAGATACATGTCTTCCATCAGAATTATTTAGATTGAACAGAAATATTGAAGCGTGTTTTTGCATATTTTCTTTTTAAATAAAGTGCCAAATCTGAAAACTGAATTATTCTCTTCTCTAAAAACTGTCTAACTTTCTAAAAACCATATATGATTATATTCTTTTTAAAACCTTAGGATACAGTTTAAGTAGTGACTTCATTGCTTCATGCAGACTTGGACATTGATCAGATGAGATGTGTGAAATGCATTTTTTCACCTCAGTCTAGTGCACAGCATTGTCTCAGCTTCTCAGAACAGATACCAATTTGTCACTGTCATAAACATATTCCATCATCTATCAAAATATGTAGCTCCCCCCAAAGTGTCCCGTATTTAACATATAGGGGAGAGATCTTACAGATCATCTTTGACATACACTGGCAAAATGTTGGAGCTCATTTTGCTGTTTTTCCTGGCACTATCATTCATTAAAAAAACACATCATGCTGCAAAACATTGGGAACTACAGGGAGGGTAGCATTGTACGTTCTGTCTGCCTCTGCTGTCTATCCATTTGAGAAACAAATTCTTTATAATGTAGTTTGAAAACTTCAGAAACTAGGAGTGATGTATACAGACCACAGATCATCCACTATGAAAGAAAAAGATCCTAACATTTTAGTGTTTAAGGTTTTAGTTTATAGGTTTGATTTGGTTTTTCTAAAGTGTTTCTTTAATGCACTCCTGTATAAAGATGGATCAGAAAGCTCACTGGTTGCTACAGCTCTGTAGAAAGTTTGGCAATTGTTGTCTATATCTCTGGACTAATTAAACTGATATTCAGTGAGGAAAAATGAAAAAGTGAAGTTAATAGACAAGAAGCAAATTATTTTATTATGAGAAAAATGTTTCAGATTCAGATGTTCAGAAGTAGATTTTCTTTATACCATCTTCTTGTATCTAACGGGTAGACGTAAAGGTGCAAATAGCACTTCAATGTATGTTTTAGTTCTGATTTCAGCTGAAATAATAATCCCTGAAAGGCATTGGTCAGTGGTTTTGTTTGTTTGTTTATGGGCAAGTTTTGAGGTGTTCTTAGGATTCTCAGGATGGAGTTTTCCCATTTTAATTTACAATGAACAGACAAAATTTGTTTATGCAGTGAAGTAGACAGGAGTGGTATCCTTCTCTCTAAAAGCAGTCATTAGCCTATGTTCAAAACAAACATATGTGTAAGTGTTTTTACTGCCCATTGTTTTCTAGCAGTTTGTGGGACTCGGAAGAAGAGCCAGGAGAGGAGGAAACATTCAGGACAAAAGTTTCTGAAGAGAGGTTGGAGGCTAGATGCTCTGAAATGAGTTCACAGTAGTGAACAGGGGAATTAGTTACTCAGTTCCTCACATGTTTGGGGTATTCTAGAATAATTGGTATTGCATGAAAAAAAATCAGTTTCATCAATATTTTCTCCTTCAACAAATTGCTAATTTTTTAGAAGTTAATGGTAGCAATGCTATTTCAGTTGCTGGTGCAAAGTGGGTATCTATACCTTCTGTAACTCTAAAGGCATCACTGAAGACTGAAAAGTAGAAAGAGAAGTAGAAATACCTTATGGGAAAATGGTAGGAAATTAATATTTATGATTGATGTTTTGCAGCACCATTACTATGATTACTTAAACCAAACAAGGCCGTTCAAGAGTTTCTCTAAAAATAATCTAGTATCCCTTCAGAAACAGAATTTCAGAAACAGTAGTTTTGCTCCTCTGTATTTTGTTTCTAATTTCCTGAGGTCTTTATGTATGAGAGACAGATAATATTAATATAGAGCAATTTAACACACATCTGTTTATGAAAGATTCTGGAGGAAATGCATATGAAACAGCTTTGCAGATGACTCAGTGAAATCTCACAGTTTATATGTATTAAACAGATCTGTGAAATCTGGAAATATCAGTGAAGAATGGAAACCAGACCTGCAGCTAAACTGCAAGTCTTTTAACAGATAAATGAAAATCCACTCTCAGAGAAGTGGTAAGGCCTAAAGCCAAATCATACCCTAAATGGATAAATGTGACTTAATTATATCAGTTAGGCACAGTCCAGTGCTGGAACAGGAAAAGTATACACTCTCATGTAAAAAGTAGTTTCATAAGTAGCTGAAAAATAGAATCATAGAATCATAGAATGCTTTGGGTTGGAAGGGACCTTTAGAGGTCATCTAGCCCAACCCCTCTGCAGTGAGTAGAGATGCCTTTAACTAGATCAGATTGCTCAAAGTATTACTTTGCACATCTAATCAAAATAATTTCAATGTATTTCTACATTTAGACTGAAAATACTTTCTGTAAAAAATGCTGATATCTTCACAAGTTATTCAGCTTTTTACTTGGTCAGCTCCTCATTTAATTTTTGTTTAGAATCATTTTGATTTAAGTTGGAAAATATTGTTAAGGTCATCAAGTCCAACCGTTAACCTCACACTGCCAAACCCACCACTATACCGTGTCCCTAAGTGTGACATCTACACACCTTTTAAATACCTCCAGGGACTGGACTCAACCACTCACCTGGGCAGCCTGTTCCAATGTTTCACAACCCTTTCAGTGGAGAAATTGTCCTAATATCTGATCAAAACCTTCCCTGATGCAACTTAAGGCCATTTCCTCTTGTATTATTGCTAGTTACTTGGGAGAAGAGACCAACACCTACCTCACTACAACCTCCTTTCAGGTAGTTGTAGAGGGCGTTAAGGTCTCCCCGAGCCTCATTTACACCAGTCTAAACAGCCCCACTTCCCTCAGCCACTCCTCATACGACCTATTCTCCAGACCCTTCACCAGATTTGTTGCCTTTCTCTGGACATGCTCCAGCAACTCAATGTCCTTTTTGAAGTGAGGGGCTCAAAACTGAACACAGTATTAGAGGTGCAGCCTCACCAGTGCTGAGTACAGGGGCACAATCACTTCCCTGCTCCTGCTGGTCACACTGTTCCTGATATAAGCCAGGATGCTGTTTGCCTTCTTGGCCACCTGGGCACACTGCTGGCTTATATTCAGATGGCTGTAGACCAACACCCCCAGGTCCTTTTCTGCCAGGCAGCTTTCCAGGCACTCAACCCCAAGCCTGTAGCATTGCCTGGGGTTGTGCAGAACCCAGCACTTAGACTTGTTGGATTTCATGCAATTGGCCTTGGCCCATTGGTCCATCCTGTCCAGATCCTTCTGTAGAGCCTTTCTACCCTCAAGCAGATCCACACTTCTTCCCAACTTTTGTCACCTGCAAACTTACTGAGGGTGCACTTGATCTCCTCATCCAGATCACTGATAAAGATATTAAACAGAACTGCGGCCCCAACACTGAGGCCTGGGGCACACTACTTGTGACTGGCTGTCCACTGGATTTAACTCCATTCACCACAGCTCTTTGACTCTGGCTATGCAGCCAGTTTTTTATCCAGTGACGGGTACAGCTGTCTAAGCCATGAGCAGCCAGTTTCTCCAAGACAATGCTGTAGGAAATGATGTCAAAGGCTTTACTAAAGTCTAGGTAGAAGACATCCACAATCTTTCCCTCCTTCACTAAGTGGGTCACCTTGTCATAAAAGGAGATCAGGTTAGTCAAGCAGGACCTACCTTTCATAAACCTGTGCTGGCTGGGCCTGATCACCTTGTTGTCCTCACTGAACCTCAATTAAAAAAACTTTTACTTTTTCTCATATACTTTGTCTTTCCAGTCTAGAAATTATTTATTATTTACTCAAAATATATTTATTGATTTATTGGTTAATATAAACCATCAATTCCCTAGCTTGTATGTTCTATATAACCGAAGTTACAAGTACTCAAGGTAATAGTAATACCTAGATGGTATTACTATATTTGCACAGAAAGAATATCTAAAGATATACTTTATCTTCAAACTGGTTTTACCCTCAGAAAACAAGAACTAAATAATTTTCTGGTTATATGTGTTTCTCTTCCTGCTCTGAGGTTATTGCTTGACCTCAAGTGTGTCACTTAACCTGTCTTTTCTTGATCTCCAGCGTATAAAGTGACCAGTGTTTCTTTTTCCATTCTAAACTTTTAGTGCAAGGACATTCTTTTGTTATACTTTTCTACATCTAAGAGCATGGAAGTTGCTGGTCTTAGCTATGTATTCTGGATGCTGACATATAGCAGCAATGATACATGAAACCTTTCATTCTGACTTGAAACAGACCTGAGAATGACCTCGTCAGTCAGACCTTGATTTAGTTATCCCTCCAAATCACTAAATTATTACCAATAACTTATTATATGTATGATCATGGGAACAGAGATTACCTTTGAATTCATTGTGTGTTGGCTGCATTGAATAAATCTTACATTTGCATGAAACTACTAGTGAACCCCTGGAAAGAATTGGAGGCGTCAAGCAAGTAACTTATTTTTCCTTTAAATCTGCAAAGTATGAGACTAGTTGCATTTATTCTTCTAATGGGAATCCTCTTTAATAAATGCAGGATTAGTAGAATGTAATTTGTGATTGTATTAACATGATTACACCACTCAGAAACCCAATGGAGCCTCTAGAAATATTATTATGGATGTCAGTAGAAAGGAGTGTATGGATTAAAAGGTTCTAAACTAATCATGCACTTATTAGTTATGGCCAAATTCCTCCTAACTCCCAGATGAGGGAGAAAACAAACCAAAAATAATTACTACAGTTGTGCACGCAGGGGAAGGTGTCTGTACTAGAAAAAGTAGCATAAAATAGCTCTCATGCCTATAATTACTTTTTCCATTATGTCATTTTGAATTATTACAGAAAAAAATAATAGTAGCATAGTAATATGAGATGCTGATGGGCTACAGCAATATAAAAATTAGTATCAAGACAGCAGCTGCAGAATATGTTAAGCTGTGAAATAATCCTTACAGTTAGTAGAAATAGATTTATTGAATCCATTTAACAGTACAAATAGGTGCAGCTCTGACTTGAAAATAAGCAGTTTCTGCAGCACTAAGAGTCTGATGATTTCGGAGTTCTGTCTTTATACTTTAAAAACATCAGAATAGCAAAGATTGTCTTTCAGAATATGAAAATTGTTTACTTTAACATAGAAATAAATGTTAAAGGGAAAAGACTCTTTTCAGAAACCATGCTGATAATTTTCTTTATGGTAATGCAGTTTTCATGTCTACACAGAATTTTTAAACCAAAGTCTAATCTTACTTTTCACCCAAACTACGATACTTTAATAGGGATTACCTAATAAAAATCTGGTAATTTAAATTGTTCAGGAAGACTAGTCTTAAAAGTTAGACCTATTTTAAAAAAAAATGGCTCTTTCTTTTATTCTGTGCTGTATATGTTTGATATTAGATAATTATTCAAGTCTAAAGCTCAAGAAAGTTCTGAAATGAGGCTGCTCAATAATTTTTCCCTTCATCTCCATTATGAAATTATTGCAAAAAAAGAGCAACTTCATCACAGGGTATCCAGAGTAGCTCTGGCTTGGTGGTTAACATCCCGCTCTGAGAAATGTGGATATGAAACTATACCAGAAGCTTCACTCCAGAGCTGTATTTCATTCTCTTTATTTCAGGCACACTCTGTGGTCTGAGGTCAGAATTATTGCACCAGAAGGTGCATTCACCTTTTAGACTCTTTTAGATGTCTCAAAAAAGAATCATAGCTGCAAAGTTCAATCAATTAGGCATATAGTGCAACTTGCTCTCACTCCTCCTGCTTATTTGGCCCTAGCATCACATTTTCTGCTGATAAGATTCCTTCTACTTCCAGACTGCCCACAGTCTCTGGTTGTGGAAATAGAGCCTTTAAAGCCTTACTAAAATAAAATCATCTGATGTTCCTTTGCTTTTCTCACCTCCAACAATCAACCTCTCATGTAACCTTATGTCCCTGATGAAGCGGAAAAGTATCTTTCAGAGAAGATGGTAGTGGTGACCTCCTTTTATCCACTACTTGGCAATTAGAGTGTTTATTCTGAATATCACCAGTTTGGATTCAATTAAATCCTTTGGATTTCATTCAACCTGGAGCTGAGTCCTCATCTGTTGATTTCAATTGAAAACTAGCATGCATCCACTGAACAGAACTGACTAGGGTTTAAACCTAAGTATAGGCACTAGGTCTAATACCACAAATTATTCTGAGACTGATCTTAGAATTTACAGAGCGCTCCCGATTTTTACTGAATCAAAATCCTGCAGGAATTGAAGCCATAAATGCTTGTAACAAACAAACAACATTAATTAGAAAACATAGATATTTATTTTGTAAAGCCTACTGATTTGAACATTTTCACAGAACTTAAAACACCTGAATTGAAGCTTCAGCCAACCTGATGATAACTACATCTTTCATATTCTTTCATATTCCAAGAATTTCTTTCATCCATCAATCTATGGCATATGAGGCAAAGGAAAAGGGGCACCCAAGAATGCAGATTTTATATAATGATATTAATGATATATAATACTGAGAAAGTGCGTGCAGTAGCCCTTGGATGAGTCCTGGCAGGACAAGATGTAAAGAATGTGCTCTACACTGCAGCTGGGAAGAATGGCCCTACCTGGAGCCTCTGGCAGAAAGCACCAGGGGAGACTTGAGGCCGACCCTTAGGCTTTTGGAGTCGGGGATACAGAGGATATGAGGCCAACTATACTCCAACTGAAAAAGAGACATTGGCAGCATATGAAGGGGTTCGAGCTGCTTCAGAAGTGATTGGTATTGAAGCACAGCTCCTCCTGGCACCCCGACTGCCGGTGCTGGGCTGGATGTTCAAAGGAAAGGTCCCCTCTACACATCATGCAACTGATGCTACATGGAGTAAGTGGGTCACACTGATTATACAACGAGCTTGAACAGGAAACCTCAGTCACCCAGGAATCTTGGAAGTGATCATGGACTGGCCAGAAGGCAAAGATTTTGGAGTATCACCAGAGGAGGAGGTGGTACAGGCTGAAGAGGCCCCACTGTATAACAAATTGCCAGAAAATGAGAAGCAATATGCCCTGTTCACTGATGGGTCCTGTCGTCTTGTGGGAAAGCATCGGAGGTGGAAGGCTGCTGTATGGAGTCCTACAAGACAAGTTGCAGAGACTGCTGAAGGAGAAGGTGAATCAAGCAAATTTGCAGAGGTGAAAGCCATCCAGCTGGCTTTAGATATTGCTGAAAGAGAAAAATGGCCAGTGCTCTATCTCTATACTGACTCATGGATGGTGGCAAATGCCCTGTGGGGGTGGTTGCAGCAATGGAAGCAGAACAACTGGCAGCGCAGAGGCAAACCCATCTGGGCTGCCTCACTGCGGCAAGATATTGCTGCCCAGGTAGAGAACTTAGTGGTAAAAGTGCATCACATAGATGCTCATGTACCCAAGAGTCGGGCCACTGAAGAACATCAAAAAAACCAGCAGGTGGATCAGGCTGCTAAGATTGAAGTGGCTCAGGTGGATCTGGACTGGCAACATAAGGGTGAATTGTTTCTAGCTCGGTGGGCCCATGACACCTCAGGCCATCAAGGAAGAGATGCAACATACAGGTGGGCTCGTGATCGAGGGGTGGACTTAACTATGGACGCTATTGCACAGGTTATCCATGAATGTGAAACATGTGCTGTGATCAAACAAGTCAAGCGGTTAAAGCCTCTCTGGCATGGAGGACGGTGGCTGAAATATCAATATGGAGAGGCTTGGCAGATTGATTATATCACACTCCCACAAACCCACCATGGCAAGCGCTATGTGCTCACCATGGTGGAAGCGACCATCGGATGGTTGGAAACATACCCTGTGCCCCATGCCACTGCCCGGAACACTATCCTAGGCCTTGAAAAACAAGTCCTGTGCTGGCATGGCACCCCAGAAAGAATTGAGTCAGACAATGGAACTCATTTCCGAAACAGCCTCATAGACAAATGGGCCAAAGAGCATGGCATCAAGTGGGTCTATCACATCCCCTATCATGCACCAGCCTCTGGGAAAATTGAACGATACAATGGACTATTAAAGACTACACTAAAAGCAATGGGTGGTGGAACATTCAAACATTGGGATACACATTTAGCAAAAGCTACCTGGTTAGTCAACACTAGAGGATCTGCCTACCGAGCTGGCCCTGCCCAATCAAACCTCTTACGTACTGTAGAAGGGGATAAAGTCCCTGTAGTGCATGTAAAAAATATGCTGGGGAAGACAGCCTGGGTTACTCCTGCCTCAGGTAAAGGCAAACCCATCCGTGGGATTGCTTTTGCCCAAGGATCTGGCTCTACTTGGTGGGTGATGCGAAAGGATGGGGAAGTCCGATGTGTACCTCAAAGGGATTTGATTTTGGGTGAAAATAGCCAATTAACTGGATTGTATAATGTTAATTGCTGTATAATACAGTATGTCATCAGTTTTACTATTGCTATGTATTCTATCAATGGTATAGCGGTAAGAATTGCCCAGATTAGGAAGAATGAATTTTGAAGAAAACTGAGGAAGTGCAGCGGATGGAACCAGAACTGAGTTCAGCATGCAGCAACCCAACGCCAGACCCCATCTCTCCTGCCCTGAAAGACTGTTATGACAGATGGAGCCCAAAACCGTGGACTAAATGAACCCAATGGACATTTCAGAGGGATGGTCCATAGACTAAGGGAATGCTATCTGTGTATATATACCAAAAGATGGGAAAGTGGTGGTGATTAATTGGAATGTATTGTAAGGGTAGGACCTAAGCATGACGTAAATGGTATAGAATAAGGGGTGGATAATGTCCTGGTTTCAGCTGGGATAGATTTAATTTTCTTCACAGAAGCTAGCATAGTGCTGTGGTTTGGATTTAGTACTAGAAGCATGTGGACAACACACTGATGTTTTTAGTTGTTGCCAAGTAGTGCTCAGACTACTCAAGGACTTTTTGAGCTTCTCCTGCTTGGCCAGGTACATAACAAGCTGGGAGTATAGCACAGCTAGGACAGCTAACCCAAACTGACCAAAGAGATATTCCATACCATATAATGTCATGTTCGGCGGGGTTAGTCGGTCGGTCGCAGGCAGAGTGATCACAGCTCGGGCTGTGTGATCGCGGCTCAGGGGGAGTGATCGCGGCTCGGGACGGGCTGGGCATCGGTCGGCGGGTGGTGAGCAATTGCATTTGCATCACTTGTTTTATATATCCTGTATATTTTCTTACCATTATTATTATTATTACCATTGTTATTCTTCTCTCTTATTAAACTGTCTCTATCTCAACCCACGGGTCTTACTTTTCTTCTCCAATTCTCTCCCCCATCCCACTGAGGGAGGGGGGGAGTGAGCGAGTGGCTGCGTGGTGCTTAGTTGCCAGCTGGGTTAAACCACGGCAATATTCGGGAGCACAAGTTTGAAAGTATATGGCTCTGTACAGTGTTATAATAATGCAGTTCATAGGTTGCTCATGACTCAATAAATCAACACAGCTCAAATTACACAGCTCCTTTATAGATGTTTTCTGATAATAGTTGTTTTAAAGGTAAATCTGCACCACAGAAAATTTAATACATTAGATTTCAAAACTCCTTTTATATTTGTAAGGAAATGTATTAAATGCTTTAAAAACGGACGTTGTACTGTCTTCTCAGAAACTCATTATAGCATGTTCCAACTTTAACACCTGCAATTAATTTGGAATAAAATCTCTGCTTGCTCCAATGGTGCTCAGTAGGGTATTTGCTAGAATTTTTCTTTTGGTAATATAACCAAGACAAGACCTGATGTTATTTTAGCTAATTAGCTTATTTTAGCTAATTAGCTTTGTCTACAACTTATTTTGGGTTTGATGCTGCCACAGACAGTCTTTTGAAGACACTTGTTAGAATAAGAACCCAGTCACATAAAGCTCTCTGTCTCAGCTCAAGATAAAACCTTTGCACTCCATCAAAATTCAACACTGAAATTTAGAAAATTAACTAAGGAAAGAATAAGTGTCTAAATAACAATTAAAATTTATACCTTCTTTAATTTTAAGCAAAAAAATCTAACTTTCAGTGAAGAAAGATCAAGCATGTGATATGTAACTTGGAAACAGCAGAAATAACTTAGAAAAGAAGTGAACAAAATAAAAAATAATTCTATACATAAAAATAAAACCCCCTATTTTATCTGAAAGATCTTTTTAATTTTCTGTTTCATTATTTTCTTTCTGATAATGAAATATACAATATAAATTTTAATATAAAAATATTTCCTCTTCTTTTTGTTGTATGTTTAAAATTGATCCTTTTTTCAATTGGCATGCAGAAAAATATCTACTTTTTTGCATATATAAACACTGGAATACAGGCTAGTACATTAATTCATATCATACTGAAAGCAAGACAACAGTGTAACTCTATTTCCAGAGCACACTGATCTCTACTGGTAATTTTAATTTGTGTCTTTGTGTTTATCTCCACCCTTGTACACTTCCTTCCCTACCCTTTCCAAACACTTCCTTTTAAAAAAAAAAGTATATAAAAGTATTAAAAAAAAAAAGAACAATTAAAAAAAATAATAAAAATCCCTGTTTACATTTCCAGATAACTTACTATTTCCAGGCCAAAACTGTTATGGGAGAACTTAGTCAAATGTTTGTCTTGTATATAACATCTCTGTAAAGGAGGAAGACCTAATTCGTGTTGACAAAGACTATACATGGCAACATAAGGTAAACAACCCTCTTCAGTATCCTTCAACATTAACTTATTTTTTTATTGACCTGCTATAAAATACATAGCATCAACTTACAAAATGTACTGCTTACCACTAGAGTTATTTCAAACTTTCTTTTTCCCTGCCATACATTTAAAAAATAAATTAAGAGAACTCTTAAGATGTACCAAACATCTTTATCCAATGTATTTACTATGCTTAAAGATAGATGCTGTGTTAGGTTATCACAATGGCAGAATAGCTGCAATAAGAAATTTGTGAGAAAAGGCTGCAAAATAAACCTAAAGCAACCGCTGAAGCAATAGCTAGAAGTGGTATTAAATGGAAGTGTTCTAACCCATGATACACTATCACATACTAATCGCCTAAAGCTTTTTTCAGTTGAGAACAGTATGTTGAACATGTATCTGACAGAGGCCCACATTGGTACAATATTACTTCACAGTTAGGTGACCACAAGCTGCCAAGTAATTTGTAGAGATAGACAGGGAGCAGGAGACAGACGTGATCTTTCCCTGAGGCTCATCAGAAAGGCAGAAGAGAGATACAGACAAAACAACACAGTTTAGTACCAAACAGTATTTTCAATATTTTAGTTGCTCAATACTCAGAAACTCTCCCATTGCTCAGTGACTTGAAAACAAACATGCAACAGTTGTGAAAAGGAGCAGGGAAAGCCAGTGGCACTTAGCTATTCTTCAAAGTAGAACTTACTTTTGTTTCTGACCTTTTGTGTGAAGGAAATGCATAGCTTGCTTAGTTTTTAAGATCAGTCAACAGACTGATACCTGCCTGAAACCATCGAAGACAGCCAAATGCATATATGTTAGAAGAAGATCAATGGCCTGGATGAGGGGATGGAGTGCACCATCAGCAAGTTTGCTGATGACACAAAACTGGGAGGAATGGCTGATACGCTGGAAGGCTGTGCTGCCATTCAGCGGGACCTGGACAGGCTGGAGAATTGGGCAGAGAGGAACCTGATGAAGTTCAACAAGGGCAAGTGTCGAGTGCTGCACCTGGGGAGGTCAAACCCCATGCACCAGTACAGGCTGGGGGCTGACCTGCTGGAAAGCAGCTCTGCCGAGAGGGACCTGGCAGTCCTGGTGGATGACAAGCTGACCATGAGCCAGCAGTGTGCCCTTGTTGCCAAGAAGGCCAATGGTATCCTGGGGTGTATTAAGAGGAGTGTGGCCAGCAGGTCAAGGGAGGTTATCCTCCCCCTCTACTCTGCCCTGGTGAGACCCCACCTGGAGTACTGTGTCCAGTTCTGGGCTCCCCAGTTTAAGAAAGATGAGGAACTCCTAGAGAGAGTCCAGAGGAGAGCAACTAGGATGATAAAGGGAGTGGAGCATCTCCCCTACGAGGAAAGGCTGATAGAGTTGGGCTTGTTCAGCCTAAAGAAGAGAAGACTGAGAGGGGATCTAATCAACACATAAAAATATCTTAAGGGCGGAAGTCACGAGGACGGAAGCAGTCTGTTTGCAGTGGTGTCCAGTGACAGGACTCGGGGCAACGGATGCAAACTGAAACATAAGAGGTTTCAGTTGAATAGGAGGAAAAACTTCTTTACTCTAAGGGTGACAGAGCACTGGAACAGGCTGCCCAGGGAGGTTGTGGAGTCTCCTTCTCTGGAGATATTCAAAGCCCGCCTGGACAAAGTCCTGTGTAGCATGCTCTAGGAGAACCTGCTTTAGCAGGAGGGTTGGACTAGATGATCTCCCAAGGTCCCTTCCAACCCTTGCCATTCTGTGATTCTGTGAAGATAGAGGACATCTCTTTGCTCATAGGGCAGAGATTATTAGGTCTGTGGTTAGAAAAACAAGAAAAGCAAGCAGGAATTATAAACCAAGGTACACAGATTAAATGTGATTAGTGAACCCAATATGTAAAGAACTCCCCACATTAAAGAGTAGAATTACATCTTATACTAAAGAAGAAATATATATATATGAATAACTGAAACTGTATATGATGAAATATATGCAGCTGTATGTGGAGAAATTACAAACATCTTCTCAAACTGTCAAAGTTTTAAATATAATATTTTTTTCATTCTTTCAAAGTGATCCAAACATTAAAATTGCCCCTAAAGTATTTATATTCATCATTTGTTTATTAATTTGTTTCTGGATTATATTAAGAGACTTTCTTAATTATTTGTATTATTTTCACATAAGCTACTAAACCCACTATCAATATCCTATAAAGGAAAGGAAAAAGATTAAAAAAAAGTTAGAGCTCCATTCCTATGTTCTACTCTATATGTTGTTTTTTTAAGAAATAATAAGCCAAAATATGCAGCTGAAGTTCAAATTAAATATAATGTCAAACCTGGGTAAAATCTGAGTTCTGTTGGCAGCAGAGAAAACATATGCCACCACTCTTTTAAAGTAGAAGTCAACAGTTAGAGCTAACACTATCTGAACTAACATTACCCTGATCCATTCTCTGACGTGTTGCCCTATGAAATTTTGCAGCAACAAAGAAACAGTGTAGCTATTTTAATGATAATATTATTCCAATTAAAATAAGTATTCCTAAACATTTCAAAGTTCCATCTTATTGGAGCTTGTAAGTTAGACTCAGAAAAATTAGTAGTATGTCCCCAAAACAACCCAACAAAAAATATCCCCAACCTTAGGGGTATCATAGGATTAGTTAAAGAAGTATGCAATATTTTGGGGTAAAAACCAAAACCAAATACATGTGTAAAAGTTTAACTGAACCAAAGGCATGAAGTTCCAACTTCAAAAGGGGAGGCTTTTTTTTTTTTTCTCTTTCTGTTTTGTTTGCTTGTTTATAAGGTGCTTACAATATTTAATGCTTCCAGTCTGTCTGCCTTGAGTTCTGGATGTATAGCTAAGAGCATAAAGTGATCCTCAAACACTCCCGCATATCTCAACCCTTGTCTAACCCAGGCAATCTATTTTCAGTATCAGTGTTCCTCTGGTTCTTATGGTTGAGTATCTCTTCATGATGTGATAGGATTCTGTGTGTCAGTGCTCTGAATGATGACTAACTATACCATATTCTTGAGGTAAATATATTAAAAAATCAAAGTTATTTTACATCTTTTAGCACAGGTTTTTAATTAAACCATAAACTAGAAAAAGGAGAGTTTTAAACAGAGATACTGAAAGAGAAATGTGCTTAGTAGCCAAATAAAGCATTTAGGTAAAACAACTAAAAAGAAAAAAAAAACAAACAAACATGAAAACAAATTTTACCTCTTCCCTTTCCTGCTAGGTCCTTCTTTCAAAATCACTTTTACTCAAACCAGCAACTTTCAGTGACTTTCTTTTGCTATTGAGCAATAAACTGTAAAGGTGAACTGGTTTTGGCTGGGATAGAGTTAAAGTTCTTCATAATAGCTTGTATGGGGTTATGCTTTGGATTTGTGATGAAAATAGTGTTGATACCAGACAAATATTTTAATTATTGTTGATCAGTGCTGAACAGACCCCAGCTGACCAAAGGGATATCACACACCATATGATGTCATACTCAGTAATAAAAACTGTGGGGAAGGAGGAGGAAGTAGGAACATTTGTATTCCCAAGTAACCGTCACACATGATGGAGCCCTGCTTTTGTGGAGATGGCTGAACACTGCCTGCAGATAGTAAGTGGTGAATGAATTCCTTATTTTGCTTTGCATACACATGCAGCTTGTACTTTACCTTTTAAACTGTCTTTATCTCAACCCACATTTTTGCACTTCTACCCTTCTGATTGTCTTCCTTATTCCACTGGGGGCAAATGAACGAGCACTTGTGTGGTGCTGAACTGCCCACTTGGGTTAATCACAACCGTAGAATATCTTCTAAATCCCTAGGAAAATTCTTTCTTTGAGATTCATGATGCCATAGTCATCCCCGCCAAACCTGACATGCCCTATGCCCCTGGTCTTATTATAGCACTAGGAGGTGCTGGCTCCAAACCAAGTTCAGAGGGTTTTCCCAAGCAAGCATACATAAATCTCTCAGGATAGAAGTAACATCATCCTTACTCACAGGACTTCTATAGCCTTCTTTTCTACTGCTCAGTTTA
The DNA here is from genome assembly GCA_017310255.1 of Butorides virescens. Classification (NCBI taxonomy): domain Eukaryota; kingdom Metazoa; phylum Chordata; class Aves; order Pelecaniformes; family Ardeidae; genus Butorides; species Butorides virescens. Next base: position 28,836 of record JADKXX010003226.1, on the reverse strand, counting down.
TTATTTTATTAAACAAAGTTTAATATAATACTATATACAACAGATAGAAAGCAACTAGGTCCTATCAGTACCAGGTGCTTAGAACTACCCCTGGCCAGAAACTGAGAGTAACTTGTGCTAATCCTAACTGGCACAAAAGCTAAGACATTTTCCCCTAGATCTCCTAATGCACTCAGTCCCATAGCACACCTACTGTGCCTGACAGAATATGGTTACTCACACATCACATTGCCTGTCTCTACTTTCTTTCCCAGTCAAACCTAGTCATTCAGTGAAGGTGGAGAGAGGATATCCAACCAAAGGACACACAAACCTATATCTCTCACACGCCAGTAGTATCCAAAACTCCTGCCTTCTGTGTTTCCTGGCTCTTTATAACTTTTATCTTAGAGAATCTCAGAATCACAGAATGACTGATGTGGGAAAGGACCTCTGGAGGTCATCTCATCCAACCCCCTAATCAAGCAGGGTTACCTAGAGCAGGTTGTCCAGGACTATGTCCAGATGGCTTTAGAATATCTCCAAGGATAGAGATGACACAGATTCTCTGAGCAATCTGTTCCGTATTGGTCATCTGTTCTTAAATATGATATATAGGTAACACAAAATTGAGATTCTGTGCTGAGCGTCACCATTTAAAACCTATCCATGGCAGTGTGTACCATTTAGCAGTCCTCTAAAAGCTTTGTTTCTTAAGGACTTCATTTAGGATTCTGATAATATAATTAAGGGATGCTAAATCAAGATCCTCCAATATATATAGGCATTCAATGTCACTTTGGAGCTATATTATTTAGGTGCTGTAATTCCCTATTTAGAGGCTTAATGCTACAGGAATGAGTCATATGAAGAGGAGGGTCAAAGTAATCTTTGAAAATTGGGCTTATGAGCCCTTTTTAAGTACCTCTGGAAACATGGCTCAGACAGCTTTAGAGAATTGTTTGATTAGTGTGTAGGCTACTTTCCTTGCATCAGTCACATGGCTCCTGAAATGTAAGCAAACTGCTCTAATTATGCACTTTTTTCTATGACCCTGTTGTTTAAAGAGTGCATTTTCTAAGTGTTTGATTGTTAATACTGGGTAGAACTTGTTTTAATTCTCTCTGCTCTCCAGAGTCTCATACGTTTCCCTTCTCATGCAGCCTGGGACAGAAGTAATTCCTGCTTCATGTGACATTAGCAGTTAACAAATAACTTCATATGCAGAACAAACACTGCATTACAGCCCTCCTCAGCCCTAGAATGCAGAATAATTTAATGCCTAATCCATAACTGTTGCATCCTACAAACTAGCACTTAAAATACCAATTTGTCCTGCTACTTCTGGTAGTATCTATCCCTTATTACAGACTGTAGAATTCTATCTGTATTTTAGTTTATATTTTAAATGAGGTGAACAGAAAGAGTATTGGTAATTACTCCTGTTTGATCTAGACCGTCATTTCTGGTCTTTTTTTCTTTTTAATGTGATCCTCCTTTTCAAGATTCATTTGCTAAAAGTCAAACATTTTCTATCCCTTACTTTCTTCTTCTAATCAATAAAAATGCATTATTAGTAAAAAAAAAAAAAAAAAGTTTTTAAAGTCTGATTTTCCTTCAAATACAACTTGAAACTAAGTATAATTTCCTGTCAGGTTATCAAAATTTATCTCACAGTCTCCAAACTCCTCCCAAGGTGAATGCAAGTTCAGCCAATATGAGAAAACATTCAAAAGGTGAATTTAAATGATATTTACACTTGCCATTGTCCAGCCACAGAGATAAAAGGTGATGAATAGCAAGCATATTCCTACTAAGTTTAAATTTACCAGCTGTACCTAATATTACATCTAAACATTACAGGCAACTTTACAATAAGTTTAGATGCCTTTGATTAATACAGACATTCATCCATAAATTAGCAAAGGAAAATATTTATTGAACAAATATATGAAATGTCAGTTCTTGAAGACTACTTGCATAACAAATTTCCACTGAAATCTGTGGCTGCACCAGGAATCTTATAAAAGTCATGTAGTCTCTGGCATCAAAGGACTAAACAGATGTCAGTGCCTATTTCTGAGTTTTCTCCTTTGGGAGTTACACAATTACTCTTAAATCAATTAAACATGGATTTGTTCCTCCTGAAAACCTTTTAATTTTTTTTTTTCCCTAGAATGGATTAAATGCACACTTATAAAGGAATATGATGATTGGGAATATAATTAACTCAGAAAGCATAGTATAAGACACAAGACCAGCTCTTTGTGAAATCTCAGCTCTTGAGATTTCATTTAATAATTAAGACATTTAGTTAAATTCTTTCACATAATGCCTCATTTTCTGACTGCATTTCAGTATCTGGGTTTTCTGTAGGATTGATACTACAAACCATTAAATACTGGGAGCTTTTGTAAAACAAAATAGCTTCTTGAAGCAATTTGAAGGAGGGTTTTAAAATTTCATCAAACTGCACTTCTGTAGAAAACAAGCTGTTAAGCAATAATGAACTAATTGTTCCATCTGAGCAGAAAACTGCAAGAGATACATCATGTCAGACTTACAGTTTAATTCCTAAATTCAACCACTTGTTTCTTCAGTTTCTTTTAATTAAGCCAATACGGAATCTGCCGAGTTACAAATTGCAAAACACTGAAATATTGGAAAATGACCTGTTTTCTTCCTAAACTTGCTGGCCTTCAAGTGATATGAAGAATAAGCTGACTTTATTTCTGACCCACCCCTCAATTAGGATCAAAGAAAGAAAATCTATTACCTTACTCACATCGACTACTGATATTTTGGAATAATCATATTACTAGGTGCTGAGGTTAGAAGGCAACAAAAAGAAGGAAAAATAAAGACCTGTGCAGACAGTAATTCAGCGAACATTGGTTAGGCTTCTTTTCTGAGTCTCCATGTAAGCAGCTTTCCCATCACCACTGACTCTCCCAATCCAAAAATACTGCACTCCTTTTTTAGAGGCCTTAGATGCCTAACTTTATTAATTCTATATCTCTTTACTAATGTTGCCCAAGGAATAAAGACACAAGTTATTCTCCATTTCATTTTCAGTGAGAGTAACCTACTAAAGCAGAGGTGAAGAAAATGCAGAATTCATTGGGAGAATACACTCAGAGACAGACAAAGTCACGCTTGTACCGACCCGGGGCAACGAGCCGGCTGGGGCGAAGGGTCTTCAAAGGGTTGGGGTTCCTTAACCAGGCAGGCAAATCTCACAGCTGTGCCTGATGATGGACTTTTATATCTTCCAGACTGCCAGGCCAGGGACCTGATGGAAGCTGGGGGCTACCAGGTGGAGAGCTGTTGGGGGCGACTGCACTCATACATCCCTGCCAGACACCACCAGTCCTGCCTGTGTTGGGCAGCTTCCTCCAAGCAGTGTAGTCAAAACCCTCTACCTCTTCTCCTTGCTGACTACCCCAATGGTGACCACGACTCTTGGTCCTTCTTGGTCACACTTTGTCTACCTACCCAGCAGCTCCAGTGTTCTTCAGTCATATGAAATGGCTTAAGGGCAGAAACACCAAGGATGCTTAAATGAAAAGCAGGCACAGAGAGAAAAACTTGTCTGTGATCTTGGTCCAGCTGCCACTGAACTGAAAAACAATTTCCCTGTTAATTAAGAAGGGAGCTAGGTTTTTTTCTCCCTGGCTGGTAAAATTTGAATATTATATTTAATCCCAATAATAGAGAGGAAATCTATATATGATGACTAAACCCAAGAAAAGCACATAATTAAAAAGGAAGGGACATTTTAAATCAGCCTGTCTAATTAGATGGAGAACATTAAAGGAAACATTTTAGTCATTCCTGCATACAAGTGGGGGAAAGCATATTTCCAACAAATCCTGTGACTCTCAGCCATTTTCCTACCAGAAGGAAACAAATATGTTGTTTTCAGTTTCTTCCTGACTTAGTGATAATATATGCCAGCTTCCAAGAGAGACTTCTGTCCACCTCTAAGTTAATACATTCACTAGAATTATTTTTTGCCTCCTGAAACATCTTTCATCTCTATAATGTAAAAGACGCTGATAGATAAGGTAGCTATGGTATAATCAATTTATTAAGGTTCCCTTTGTATTCACTTAGAATAAGCCTGGTAACATTTCCATGTTCAATAACTAGGCAACCCCCCCCCTAGAGGTGAATATAATTTCACAATTTTTTTATCAGAAATTGTACTTCAGCTGGAGACAAATGGAGATGATAACATTAATCTTTGTTCTTTAACCTGTGTCATATGATTGAGTGCTGAAAGGACATAACATCATGGTTTTCATTAGGAAAGTCTGGACCTCCTGGATGCTGTACTATATTCCAAAGTGGTGCACTCCCTTTTCAGTATGTATCAATATACTAATTCACTTTTTCCTTATCTGCCACTTAAACTTTGTATGTAGTTTAATGTTCATACATTCTTCAAAGAAGATTTAAACCCAGAAATAGATCAGATTTAATGTATTTAATGAAAACTTTTAAGCAACAGTATATTCTTAACACACATAAATACTCATGCTACAATAACAGGTGAATGATGTTCTTAAATTCATGGTTGTTAGAAAGATATTAATATTTCTGGTTTTATTCTTGCATGATTCTTCTGTGCAGTATGTCTTGCATCTATCTTTATATGGTTTTAACAGTACAGAAATAAACTGTCTTATGGTTAAGAAATTATAGTGATGCCTATTTCCAAACAATATTAATAAAATTATTATTACATCTTATTCTGAGTAACCCTCAGTACTTTATCTATTTTCAATACAACTCTTCATTTTTAATATTAATGAAGTTCTGTGTTATTTTAAATTTTGGATTGTCAATTTCTGTAATTCCACAGTTGAAAAGAAATATAAAATAAAATACCTATCAAACAGGATTTCTTTTGGCCAAAACCCTTCTGTTTAAACACTTTAAGTATACAAACCCTTGTGCTTTTTGCAGGCACAATTGTGAACTCCATTTACATATGCTTTATCTGTAATTATCTATGTAGATTGGATAAACTGCTCTTGCATATAAATAGACATTTAAGCCTACAGTTACCTGATTGGCATGTGCAATCAGGGTAACTAATCTTGCAGAGTAGGTATGCAACTGCATGTCTAATATATCTAAAATGCAGGTCTGTAAAATCCAGTTAATTCTCAATAATCTTTTGATGTTAGAAGCAATCTGCCCATTTTCTCAATTAGCATGCTGCTAAAAATAGAAGAGCTGAGCTGCATTTTCTGCACAGTCTTGTAAGGATAAGCTAAAAATTCTGCCCTTCAGCCCCACAAATGAAAGGCTGAAATCAGGGCTATCCTAAGATCAATAGCAAAACACCTGTAAAATCAGGAATTTACTTTTGCCTAAACTAGTTTACCTGAAAAATAATTTGCTTAGCCCCTCTTTCAACCTTTTCTGCTGAATTTTATGGTGGAAAAATACACACATAAATGTAGTACATTCATATTTTCCTTTTCACATCTTACTTCAGAGTAAAGGCAGTTTTAAATAAATGTGTTATAAACCTGCAAACTACTATTATGGTTAGCATTGATTTTAAAAAAAAAAAAAAAAAAGTGTGAGCATTTCACTTTCAGTATATCACCCATAACTAACTTTTTCTTGATTCTTCACTGATAAAGACACACCAACAATTCACACTCTCATATTTTCCATGGTATATATAGTTCACATGGAATAACATATGCAGTTTTCAATACTGAGGAACAGAAGACTAGAAGAGAAAAAAGTAGTAAGACAACAGTTACAGAAGAGTTTGTCCAAGACATTTCAGGGTAATAAATTTTTCATTTTTTAAAAATATAAATTAAAAATATTTTTTATATTCTTGAGAAAGGAAGAGTAATTGCAGTCTGATGGTGATGGTGCTTGTCCACAAGAACACATTTTTTATAGATGTTGTGCTCTTTGAATAGTATGTGTTAGCGGCTTGTCAGATCACTGGAGGCAAGTCAGAAGGAATGTGAGAAATATGACTTTTAGCCCACTTTTACATTGTCTGCTGCTCTGAACAGGCCACTTATCTGCTGGCTTTAAGTAACCTAAGGGCTCTTGCTTCTAATGCTAGGCTGCAGAGACCACTAAGAGAGCATAAACATTGTTCAGGAACACCAAAGGATAAATGCAAGCATAATATGCTCCTTTTTCTCCATCTGGAATGCTGAGAGAGTGAATTAGACAAGAGCCATTTGTCGTCTCTACACTACTACATGAAATGAAAAATGGTAAATTTTGAGCAGCTAAGCATACATAAATTTGAAGAAAATATGGAATACCCAGTATACTTTTTAATATTGTTTGTATACATCTAAGTCTTCTCACATGTCCTCTCCTTCCATAAAAAATGCATCTGCATGTATCAGCCTGGTGAAACTTTGTATATTTTCTAAGATCCATGCTAGACCTTTGATTGATCTTTCATACACCTGGGAAACACGACTGTCCCTAGAGCATATGCACTCTGGTCATGTCTAGACCTGCCCTACACAAGGCTAATGCATCTGGGAAATGTGTTTGTACACATGAGAAGAATGGCACAGCACACATATTTTTGTTATGGGAATTCTAGACAGAAATATATTACCTCTAATCAGTGAGTTTACACAAAAAAAATACCAAAGTTGTGATGTTGCTGAACCACTTAGTGTTTTCTTAAACATTTCAAGCTTTGGTGGGAGTCACAGCAGAATGATTCATTCAACCAGAAAGTCTGAATGTTTGTTGACTGAACCATATGATGCCTTCTGTAACATTTAGTTTCTTTTTGTTCTAACTTTGTGAAGAGCCATTCAGAAAGCCCATTTTCAAAACACTCTATAACTTAATAACTGATTAAAATACTGTTCTAAGATGTGAAAAGGAAGAACATAAAAACAGTTCTCCAAATCTAAGTTCAAGTCAGTACTGCACCATTGGATATAACAGAAATTCTTGTTATTGTCCCCTGCCACCACACCAATAAAAGTCTAACTGAACTTGATGTTTTCTGGGCAAAAGGTAAAGTCAGGCAGAAATAAGTTTTCCCTGCCCCTTGTTTGTCCTTTCCAACAGGTGGATATAAAATTTTCCCATCATAGCCACCTTGTTCCTCAAAGTGTTGTTTTCTAGAGATCTTCTGATATGCTATATCAGGTTTTCAGATGTCTAAAGGGTCCAAAATGCACAACTGGGGTGTAAATTCAGCTAGATAGTAAAATGCCAAGAAAACAGATACTTCACTATTTTAATTGCCTTTCACGAGTCACTATTCCAACTGTGGGAGAATAGCTGACCCTACTCTTCACTTATGCAGACACAAGTCTTGTATTGTCTAGAATTAATATATCTGTAACCAGCTGACCCATCTTACATCAATAATCAGTAAAAAAAGCATATATATCAGACAAAGTACTGAGCACAAAGAAACAAAAATAGTGGTTGTGGTGAAAGAAGCTGAATAATACTAATTACAAGGGAAGCATGCTGGCAATGAGCAAAAGGGAGGGGTGAAACTTTTACCTCTGATTTTGGAGTCAGTCATGGATCATCATTATATGCTGATCTTTCACTTGTCTCTTACATGTTAAATAAAGACCTGAAAAGGAAATGTATTTGTACACAAATAACAATTCATTTATTTTATAGAGCATTTCACCTTGTTGTCAGCTAATTAAATTCTGTCACTGAACCAAATATGATTGATTGTTACCTACAGCTGTTCCCTGTAAATCTGTCTACAAGTAGCTGCTCCAGGACAGTAAGCATTCTGACACTCTCTAAAACACAGTCAGCAACAGAAACAGACAACCGTTGAAAAATTAATCTTAACAAGACTTCCACTGAACTCATGGGGATAGCATTTTTTAATTAGAAAAAGAATGCCAGACTCTGAATAGCTTGCTTACCAAAGTTCAGTAAGTAACATCTGATTAAAAGACATAAGGTGGACAGCTTTATTTTCCCTCTAGGAAAGCCAATAGCTTTAGAAATTATTATTTCCTTCATAAAGATACATTTAGTCATCAAAATGACAGACTTGTCAGACCATGTAGGCATGTGGCAGATTACCCTCTATATACTTTATTTTTTTAAGTTTGTTTCCTACTGATGTGTCAAGAAAGAGAACACACTGGCAGCCAGTGCATTTTGCTATGAACAATATCAAGATTAATCTGCAGTACTAAGAAACTGATGTTGCACCATTCATGTGTGTGATGGTGTGGTGGGACAGAATGCACTCTCAGAAAGGCTGCGATGATGCAAAACTGGGAAGAGTGATTCACCAGTGGTGGTGCTGCCATTCAGAGGGATCTTGACAGGCTGTGGAAATGGGCAGTGTGGAACCCCATGAACTTCTACAAGGGCTACTGTAAACCCCTGTACCTTGAGAGGAACAATTGTCTGCAGCAGTACAGGCTGAGGTCGAGCATCTGGGAAGAAGCTTTGCAGAAAAGGTCCTGTTGGTGGACAGCAAGCTGAACATGAGTCAGCAATATGCCCTTATGGCAAAGAAGGCAAACAGCCTCTGGGACTGCACTTGGAAGAGTGATGTGATACTACCTTCAGCAGTGGTGAGATATCTCTGGGTGCTGTGTCCAGTTCTGGGCTCACCACTACCAGAGAGACATGACCATACTACACTGAGTATAGAGAATGACCACAAAGATGATAAATGGACTGAATAATCTTTCATACGAAAGGCTGAGAGAGCTGGGACTTCTTAGCCTAGAGAACGGAAGATTCATGGGGATCTTATACATGTGTATAAAGACCTCGTGGGGGTAAGGGATAAAGAAGACAGAAGCAGTCTTTTTTCAGCGGTGCCCATTGACAGGACAAGGGACAGTGGGACAAAATTGAAATACAGGACATGCTACTTAAACATACAGAAGAAAATTCTGCTGCAAGGGTGGTTGAGAATTGGAGCAGTTTGCATGGAGGGGCTGTGGATGCTCCATCTTTGGGGATATTTAAAGACCAACTGCACATGGCCCTGAGCAACTTGCATTAGCTAACTCTGAGTTGAGCTGCAAGGATTCGTATATATGACCTACAGAGCTGCTTTCCAGCCTCATCTAATTTTTGATTCTGCGACTATATATTTCTGGAGGAAAAAAAGAAGAAAAAAAGTGTTGGTTTTTTTTTTTTTTCTCTTCTTCTTTTTAGTAATTTAAAGTTAATTTCTGGGTAAAACAACAATAACAGATCTTGATCTGGATAGCTGTCATACTTAAACTAGGATCAGTCATACTGGAACACCTCTCCTATGTGGACAGGCTGAGAGAGTTGGGCTTGTTCAGTCTGGAGAAAAGAAGGCTGAGGGGAGACCTGATTACGGCCTTTCAGTACTTCAAGGGGGCCTATAGGAAAGATGGGGAAAATCTTTTTAGCTTTTTAGTAGGGCCAGCTGTGTCAGGACAAGGGGTAATGGTTTCAAACTAAAACAGGGTAGATTTAGACTGGATATAAGGAAGAAATTCTTTACAATGGGGGTGGTAAAACACTGGAACAGGTTGCCCAGAGAGGTAGTGGAGGCCCCATCCCTGGAAACATTCAAGGCCAGGTTGGATGGGGCTCTGATCAACCTGATCTAGTTAATGGTGTCCCTGCTTATTGCAGGGGGGTTGGACTAGATGACCTCTAGGGGTCCCTCCCAACCCAAAACATTCTGTGATTCTATTTATCATGAATAAAAATATCCAGGTTTCTATATAATTCTGGAGATACCAGGTTGAAACTTTTTTTGAATATTCTTTTGAGTTTTAACATACAAAATTTTAGGAGGAAGAAAGCAAGCAGGCAGCAGAGCTCTCTGCTAATGTGATTTTTTTTTTTTTTTTCCTACTGCACTTTTGTCTGTATTTCTTTTTAATGGACAATGCAGCTTCTGGTTACTGTATATGCTTCTCTAAAATTATTAGAGAGTATTGTTCAAAATTGCACTGAGGTCTCAAGAATTATCTGATAGGCCCATATGAAAAGAAAACATGAGAAAGTGATTTTAAAAAGCCTCCATTTAATATTTTATTTAGGCAGGCTGTGTAAAGCAAAATCTAAGCAAGAAGAAGCAATGTGTATTTCAGTGAAGCACTGAAGATTAATAGAAGTTCAGGAATCTGATACTGCAATACATGGAAATGCTGGAAGCACACATCTTGTACTGGGATCCCCAAATAGAAAGCTGATGGTATTGTTTTATGCACTGCTGTGACAATATAAAAGGAAAACAAGGACTGTTGTCATGGTTCTGAGTTCAAAATAAAGCAATTCCTGAAATTATTTTATGTAGACTTGTTAATTATTAGATATTTGAAAATAGACAACTGATAAAGTTTCTTAAATTTACAGTGTAAACTTGAGTTCCAATGTATTTTATTCAAGTACTTGTGAGCTATGTATTTTGCCTTTTCTAAATGAGGATATTGCCTATATTGAATTGAGGCATTCTAGGTTTGAAATAAATAATTTCTTATAGTGCCCTGGAAAATGTGAGATCACAAGAACAAAACAGGTACAATCAAAACAGGTACAAAAATGAGATGATCTCAGAAATTCCATAAGACTTACAGACAAATGTAGAACTGTAGAAATCTACAGAAAACATTAAACATCAGAAGTTTCTAAGTAGGTTTAAAAATAATGCTCAGCTGAAAAGTTTTTCATTGTTCAGCTGTTTTCAGTCTATATGGAAAAGCTGAGATGCAAAAGAAAGTGTAAAAACCAGACATATTAAAGAATATTTCTAGATTGCTTTCTATTATGCTTGAAGATAATTTAAAAATAATTCAGTTTATTGACAAAGAGTACTGAACAAACTTAACTTCATTCCCTTTTCTTACTACCTATTGACTTTCTTTTAGAAATTTTATTCATGCAATAAAGTGAAGATCATTAAGAAACATTCAAAGAACTGAAATCCTCATATGTTAAAAGTAATTTCTTCAATACAGAGTATAATTTTGGTCCTGTGTACTCCATTTTTACCAAAGACTTAATAATAATATATTGTTCTGGATATCCTTAAAGAAAATAATCTCATTTCCCCATACAGAGTCTTATGATCCAAAGAGTGACTGAACATTTTACTAGACTGTGCATTCCAGAATAGGAATAAATTTGGAGAGATAATAACCATGCTGCTGGAACTTCATCCTTTACAGCTTTGGGTGCACTACAGCTTAAATAAAGCTCATTTACTCAACTGAAGTCATTAATTTGTACTAGTTAAGGAACAGGCACCTATATGGTTTATGGCAGTACACCTCAGAGAAGATGAGTAACGGTAGTATTTTGTCCAGGCCACTAGTATTTTTTATTTCTCTTCTTTGGCCCAAATAAGAAATTGTATATGCAGATATCTCTAATCACTTAATATTTTCTGATCCTCCCTAGTACCATTCCTAATACAGGTAGGAGTTGTCTACATGGGGTGCTACTAAACTGCTTGAATCCTGGAAGACAGAGAAGTTGATCATGCTATTCATAGGTTACGTATTGCACCATAACATGGTGTAGTCTCCTCTGCAAACTCTGAACAACCTCTTACTGCCATGGATAACCTCTGTGAAACTAGTGAACTTAGGGATGGGGAAGGAATGGAAAGATGATAAAATATATAGAAACTGCATTTTTCTTTTTGGAAAATAACCATCAGAAGAAGCCTCTAATCTCTGATAACAGTGATCTACTCAATTTGGAGACCATTAATTGCTCACAATACCTCATGGGAGTTGACTGATAACATCTTTAATATGGAAAGGTGGAGATTTCAAAAGTTTCCCTCTTACTGCAAATGCAGAATAGTGTGATCCCTGTTCCATTTATTTTGGTAAATCTAATATATGGGTTCATATATTATGAGTAATATATAGAGACTGGCTCTAGGTAGCAGAAAATAGCAATAGCAATAATGAGTTTTTAATGTTGGCATCTGGCCTCTTCAATGTCTAAATGAACGGGAAATAGAAATCAAACATAGACCACAATTTTCTCTATAAATTAAGATTTCTTTGATTTTTCATTAGGTAGATATCTTCATTATTTTTTTCTCTTTCATATTTTGTTTCATATTTCTTTTCATATTTACCCTCTTTAGCCTATATGTGACAGCCTTCACTTGAACAAATCGGCTAACTTTTTGCAAGAAAAATATGAAAACTTCTTTTGACTTAAAAGCTTGATACATCCTTATCTGTCCAGTACTTACTTATCCAGAGCGAATTCAGACCTGCAGCTTACTTATATTAAATTGTATTTTACTCCCCAGCTAATACCAGTGTTTAGCAGGGGTATTTCCATAAGTAAATTATCACTTCATAAATGAAAGGAAAGCAGAATTGGGCCCTCTGCTAATTTAAATGCTTGTTTTACTGAAAATGATTTTGCTTCTGTCAAGGTAATTGTCATTTATAATTTAACAATTGCCTGCTGTCACTGAAGCAGCTGAATTCTCTGATGCAGAGTTGTCTGTGCACTATGTCTCCACGCGTGCAAGGGTATACACATCTCTCTGTATTTTAGTCTTTTACAAAATGTGGAGAAAAGGTAGGTTTAAGTTCTGTGGAAGTTCATTTTCATCAGTTATCTGTACAAAGCCTTTAAAACCACAGGCTACATTTAAAAAAAACCCAAACAAACAAACAACACCCCCCCCCCAAAAAAAAAAAAAAAAAAAAAAAAAAATAAAAAAGCTTACTTGAAAAAAGAAAAGAAAAAAAAAAAAAACCAAAACAAAAAAACCCCACCCAACCCTGATATTTGTGTATAAATAATGAATAGTGAACATTGTAGTTCAATTAAACTGTTAAGCTTCATTCTGACCCTGATTTATTGAAACCTCCTGTGGGCTTATCCCGTTATTTTGATCTGTATAATCTAGAATGGCTTCCAGGAGTCAAGAAATGTGATACAGATACAAAGTCCAGTTAAGATGAGTATGCTTACAGATCTGTGAGCATGTTCACACTAAAAAGGAGAATAACTAAAAACCTTTCTTAGGTACAATAACATGTGGACTTAATGAGGCTGCAAGTACTTTCAGGGTGTTCTTGTGGCAGTGTGTAAAGCTAACAAAATAAAAGAAGGCACAGATTGTAGGAACACAGAAAAATTATTTCGACTGCCTGGTTCCTACGAATGCACTACTCTGCCTACTCCATAGTCTGTTCAGTTCACAATCATGTATACGTAGCAATTTTTAAACAGGAAGTGAAGGGGTGAGAAGCAGCATCTAGACAGCTAGTTAGATGAGCAGAATACCAGCAATTTCAAGACTGCTTAAGTGGGCACTGGTGAGGCTGCACCTCTAATAATGTGTTCGGTTTTGAGCCCCTCACTACAAGAAGGACACTGAGTTGCTGGAGTCTGTCCAGAGAAGGACAACAAAACTGGTGAAAGGTCTGGAGAACAAGTCTTATGAGGAGCAGCTGAGAGAAGTGGGACTGTTTAGTCTGGTGTAAATGAGGCTCAGGGGAGACCTTAACGCCCTCTACAACTACCTGAAAGGAGGTTGTAGTGAGGTAGGTGTCGGTCTCATCTCCCAAGTAACTAGCAATAAGACAAGAGGAAATGGCCTTAAGTTGCATCAGGGAAGGTTTCAATTGGGTATTAGGAAAAAATTCTTCACCGAAAGAGTGGTCAAACATTGGAACAGGCTGACCAGAGAGGTGGTGGAATGACCATCCCCAGAGATGTTCAAAAAACATGTACACGTGACACTTCAGGACATGGTTTAGCAGACATGGTGGTGTTGGGTTGATCATTGGACTTGATCTTGGAGGTCTTTTCCAAAATTAATTATTCTATGGGGAATTTAAACTGGAGTACTCCTTCCTAAAATGGATACTTGACATCACTTTCAATTCACTTATTTTCTCTTACAGTTATATTTTTAACTTACCTTCTTCATGTTTCTGTTTCTTCTAGATTGAAGTGGAGTTCAGCAGCTCTCAAACAGAAAACTACCTTTCACATCTACCTACCCTTCTGTAGATAGCCCCATATTCAAGAGCTGAAGGAGGGACTCCATCATCCCTGCAATCATAATGCACAGTTTACTCAAGACTAGAGATGTCCTACTGTAAAAACAAAACAATTTCTTTTCCTGTAATCTGTGGGAAGCAGAGAGTCATGCATATATAACAACTGAAACATAAGTTGTTTTCAAGCTCATACTTTTTAAAAGCAGAAAGACCTATGTTATTTGTTTATCTGTATGTAACCTCCTCTCAGCGAAGTCCGAAGGTTCCACATGCTAACTTATCCATTCAGCACATTATATTTTCAGATAAAAATTACTTATTTTTTAGCTCTTAGAAATGTTTTTTCCTTCCATGAAGATTATGGCTGTAGATCTTTTGATCTGTTCTATTCTATCCACCCCTCAATGCTTCTATTAAAAATACAGATTACAGGGAACAGATTATGAATCTGGACTTTCAGAAATGTCCTTCCACTCATCATAATAAATAATCCTCACAAATTCATTATTTGCTTTGTGTATTTTACTTTATTTCACTCTCTGCATTTTTGCTCTCTTCAGCAAAAATACTACCTTGTTCTTCCTTTACTAGTTAATAATAATAATTCAGATGCACAGAAAAGATGTTAATCTATAGTACATTTTCTGTATTCTTCTAAGTCTCTATTACCTCAGCAAATAAATGACACGTATTTTTTCATATAATTTATGTTAAAGTTCAGTTCTACCATGGCTGACAGTTTTGAAGTTAGAGTTTCTACCCCAAAGCAAAAATTTCAGTAATTCTTTTGTTGTTGTTTTAAGCTTTGGGAATTTCAAAGCTGAAGATGACTCATTTATGTTTTCTGAATATTAACTGAGTCTGAAAACTAACTTAGACTGGAAAAAAATTTCTTTAAAAAGTCAGTTATACACATTGAATCTTTTACTCTTATTTTCGTTATACTTGCACCATAGCCATCAAGATAAGTCACTTAGTCCTCAGTCTTATGTCTTCAGTTTACTCACTGTCCTGGTTCTGTGACACGGTTACAAAAAAAATTGAGACAGAGAGAGGAGCAGCACAGGAACCACAAAGTCTTGGTCTGTCAAGCCCTTATTCTGCTGTGAGTTCTTTCATCTCAATTTTAGTTATGCCTGTGAATGAAATAAACAGACCTGTAACACTGAATCTTGAAGGAGCTAAGCAGCACCTCCTGTGAATGGAGAATACTCTCAGGAATCATAGGGGCTTTTTCAACAGTAACTAGAAAATAGGAAAGAAATTGTTCCTTTGTCCTATTATTTTCAAAGTTCTTCTGAGCCATAGATTTTTAATTTGACCATACAGCAATTTATGTCTGATATTCCGATTTTCATGTAGTAGCATTTTATTTGATAGTTAACCTCCTAATTCATAATAGCAACATAAAATTAAAATCTGAGTAAATATAATAGTAAATGAAACCCTGCTAACTAACTGCTTTTCAGAAAGGATTACAGACATTGTATATTAAGTAGGAAATGTTCAAATACAGATTTTTTTCACATACATCTAGTTTGCACCTCTAGAATCTTCTATTTTTAAGCATCAGGTATCAGTAAGAAATACTGTTGCAGAAAGGATGTTTTACATATGCTTACTAGTTTTCTGTTTAGAGGATTTAAAAATATAGCGAAGTTAACTCTTACCAAGTATAAGAGAAACATCCTTTTCAGAAATGTTATAAAAACTCATCCTGTGTTAGCTGAAGTATTTTCTTCTCTTTCATTTTCTGCTTTTGTGCAGCAATATTGCTGATATGAACTTAAGCATTGTTTTTTGTTGTATTTCACTCTAAACCAGCAATTTTGATAGCTAGAAACTGCATATACTATAGAGAAATTGTTTTATAATGAATGGTGATAATGGGAGGACAGAATTGAAAACCAAGGGACTCTATTCTTCTACTTCAGTAATAGGAAGTTAAACTGAAATGCTGATAATGAGAATGGAATAAGTACTGTAATTATAATACAGAAAATTATACATAGACAATACCACAGATGATTTAAATTATTTAACAGACACTTCTGTGTACACTTTTCTCACTGTTAAGTGAAGGAATGTTGTGAGTTTGAATAGCCCAGTGTCTTTCTCTGAGTAGATATTAATGCCATTCAAAGGGAAAGGGATAAGTACTAATGACCCATTTTTCCTTAAAAAATGTTCAGGATCAGAGACTGAAGTGTTTATCTCAAGGACATATACTGCATTTTTAAGGCATTTGAATGTGACTCAATATTCATTAAAGTGTCTAGGAAGAAAGTGAAACTAAAACAAAAACATAGTTTCATACCATACTACTAAAGTCTTCCACAAATCTTGCCACTTTATGCAAAGATTTAAGCACTCACACTGTAAATTATTAGCTGTAGATGTTTGATTTTGTGATTCAGCCCAATATGGTATGTAACTCCTTTAATTCCCATTGATAAGTATTGCCACTGAGTACACCCTGTATGTTGCAGAAACATTCAGCACACCACATGACCATGAGTCCTTGCAGCAATGGCTGGACCTCAAAAGGTCTATCCTATTACAAAATATACTCCTGTTTATTTATTATCTATATTAGAGTTGAGCCTGGAATCCCAAATAAAATTAAGACCCCATTATGCATGTGTCTAGTTAGAGTTTTGTAGTCTGAAAACACGTCAAATAGAGAAGAGAAGGGAAATAGAAGTAGAGAGCTGGGAAATAATTTCTTTGAGATCACACAGCAAGTCAGTGATGAAATTAAATCATTAGGATCTCACAAATGTAGTGAATTGCAGCAATCCATTCACTAGGTAATATTTTATTTTAAGCATTTCCCTTTAAGCCCTTTAAGTATGTGTTTTACAAGGATGGTCTTTGCTGTTGATGTTCCTTGGAAGAAAAGTTCTTTCCTCTTCACTGTCTCTTCCAAATGGCATTTCAAAATGTACCTGTACCGCTAAGCTTCCTCTAGATGAAAAAGGGGAAAATATCTAAACAGTCTCTGAAGAGACTGGTGTTATGTACCAAAATGCACACAGAAGACTAAGAGTAGGGAAATGTTTGGGGAAATAGAGATCTATTAAAGCTAAAATAGAGTTTTTGTACATCGAATAGATGTCATGTAAGCTGCAATTCAGAAAAAAAAAAACCAACCTTATAAATTTGGAGGAGATGTAAAACAATTATATTTTTCAGGGTACGTCTTAGCATATCATGTAAAACCATGGTGATCTTATTAGGCACTGTCTGGAAGAGGCATGTAGTGCTAGTCCTAGAGAACTAAATGAAGAATAACAAAAAAAGAAGATATTGGTGACATTCTAAAAACGAGTAGGCATCTAAACTTATTGCAGGAATGATCACCTTTCCTACATCAGTGAAGATCTGTTTTACAGCAGTTATACCAGCTTCTGTGTGTTCTTTGTGACAGTGAAGTAGTACAGAAGAAGGCACAGAATTGTCTTTGAATATGTCTTAGCAGTGACATTGCCTAATTGGATGTTTTCTGCCTGTTCACTTTCTGCCTCCTTTTTTTCCTGATTTATCAACCTGTCATTTTTTCTGTATATTGCAAGTTCTGTCTTTTTCTTTACACTAGGAGACAGAACTAAATCTCACTTGTTTTCTAATTTACCTTTGTTATGGTGATAATTACTCATACAGTTTGTTTCAATGTATGTTTCCTCTGTGACTCTATTTTTATTTTCAATGAGAATTAATTTATGATAAACAGATAAAATATACATATGCAGACTTTCAGTTAACATCATGGTTTTAATGATAAACAGTTTCTAGCATAATCATGTTGCTCATTGCTTGTTATTCTTTCTTTATCTTGTATCCTGTACCATGTTATTTCACCCAGTTTCCTGTACTTTGTTTCAATTTACATGAAAAAGTGGTGATCTTGACCTAATTTTCTTTGGCACCTCATAATTATGCATTAAGTACAGGAAGTTCATGTCTACTCCAAAGCTGGGAACCAGGTATTAGGTTCTACAAATTTATATTTTATATATTCATTATAATTTGACCTTTTATTTTGATTCCCTGTAACTAAGTGTAACACTTAACAGCTTATAGGCAGTTGAAAACTGTGAATCATGTTTACAGTATATGATACTGTATAGTACTACTACATTGTGTCCTGTGGATGAGGAAATGCTACAGCTACAATAAATAAAATTAATAAGGGAGCTGTAATAAATCAAAGTTCCATAATACCTGATGCCTAGATATAACCAAAATGCTTCTTCTTTTACTATTATTATTTTCAAAATTCAAATAGAGAGATTTTCCACAAAACTTTCAGAAGGAAAAAGTAATTTTTTTTTTTACTTACCCTTTTCAGTAGTATTGATGTGTTTTATTCTAATAAGGTAGAAACATAGGGTTTAGCATTTCAATCTTTTTACATTTATGACTGATTAAATCTTGGGTTTCGGCCCATGCAATATTTTGAATAAATGCTACGCTATTTTTTTAATATTTACTATCATGTTTTGGCATAAAAATGAGAGTTCAACATTTTTGAAATATGCAGTAGAGATGGTCTCTTTCTTGCTTCACCAGAATTTTTATTTTGTAGAAGAGTGGCTTTTCAATCTCATTTAGTAACACTCTTAACACAAAAGCAAAACTAGAACTTTCACTTGGAAAAAAAAATTACATTTTGACATACAGACCCTATGTTCTAAAACTAGATTGTACTTAGGTTACTAACTTAGATCTATGTTCCTAACTGCATTGTTGAAACTCTTAAAAATTCCTGACTAACTTCATTGAACTTTTTCACATTGAATATCTACAGATGCCTCAAGATTTATCATTGTGCAAGTCACATGTGTCCCAGTTATGTCACTAAACTGTCACTGGATAAAATACAGAAAGAATTTGAGAGCAGAAACTTAAACCCGTTTCCTTAACCTCTCTGCAACTGTGTCCTACTTTCTAGCCAGCATGTTCCATTTTGTTCTCTCTGCAACATTTCCTTCATCCTTTCTCCAAATCTAACTTCAGTTTCTTTATTGCACTAGATTTATTTTCTTCATAATGGCAAAGCTTCCTCTCAAGAGATGGATAGTGCTTCTTTATATGAATCAGACTAGCATACATCTAAAGGAGATGGCATCTTATAGGGGGATAGGAATACTGGTGCAATCTCCTTCAACTGCTTTCCTGAGGCTGAACTTTAAAATAATACTTTATGAAAAAACTGTGTGCTATTCTGGTTATGCTTTAAATATAGAAGTTCTTTAAAAGAATGATAACCTTCCTTCAGCAAGTCTTGCAAAAGAAAGACAAGGCACACCCAAGATGGGTGGGATTAATTATCTTTAAAATATGCTAATTACCTATAAGACAGATATGGATGACCTACTCAGATCAGACTTTGAAGACCTTAAATTAAAGTATTGAATTCTTTATTTAGATTTAGTCATTTTCAATGAGCCATATAGAGTTCAAAGAATCCCAAAACACAGCTCATCAGTGGGATCACTGGACACTCATCTAAAATAAACCGTCTACATACTGATACCAAAGAAAAAAGGGAAAAAAATAGAATAACATATGATATATTGCATTTGTTTTCCTCTGTTTATTTCATAAGAAGCCACAGTCAGCAGCTAAGTTATAATCAAGAATAAATCTTCCTCTAAAAATGTTTCAGTTCGTGAAAAATATTTCCACAATATATATGAATATATATTTTTGTAGAAAAACATGAAATAAAAAATGCTTCTGCATTACTGAAAATAGGTATGGCAGGTAAACTCAGCAGAAGTTAGTCAATTAGCTGAGTTCCAAGAAGACAATGATAAATGAACTTGTAAATGACATAAACCTGAAATGAAAATTCAGCCTTGTTGATGTCTAACAGTAGTAAGTAAAAATATCTCAAAATTCAATACATTTGTTGAAAAGACTGCACAGACATCATAATTACATTACTAGACTACAGAAAAAAGCATAATGGTGATTGTGCTTAATATTTATCTAGTACCTTTCGTCCAAGAATCTAAAGTGCTTTGTAAACATTAACTAATTAAATATGATTATAACTTCCTTTCTACTGCAGACAACAAAAATAGTTATCCTTCTTGATAAGTACCTTTCGTTTAACGTTGTAGGGTGATGAGTGGGAAGTGGAAAATTTCTTTGAATTAATATTACTTCAGCAAATTCATCTTTCATGCTTTGCCATTTTAGGAGACTATGCAACCACTGCTTTTATGCCTATAGCACATCACATACAAAAGCATTTCTAGGAGTTCCACTGCCTTTTGTGGAAAATTGTTTTGCCTCTGCTTAAATGTGTAGCAAGTTTCTGAACTAAGCTACCTGATCTGAACAGGTTGAAACATCTTTTCCTAGTCCTTGACCTGTGTCATACATTTCATGTACATAATGCTTTCTGTCTGTTACCTCCTTTCACAATAGTGGAACATAATAGAAAGTGTTCATTAGATCATCCGTGATGGCACCCTTGTAAAAATCTAAGGAAACAAAGTACATCTTTCATGCAATACAAATCTTCTGAGTATTCTGGATTACTTTTGGGGTTCATTACGCAAAAAGGACTCTCTTTACATGAAAAAGCACAGAAAATGTACAGAAGATCCAGACAAAATAACAAATGCATAATGTGTTCCCGCCTCAGTTTTCTCACCATTCTACAGCTCTGCAGGATTGAACATGTTCAGAATATTTTCACCAGGATATGTTAGTTCAGCCTCATCACAGAATAAAAATAATGGTAATGACTGCACACATGTATGCTGTCCCAATCATAATCAATTTTCTGTCAGATGTTTCTCCATTTAACTATTATAATTAATTAATTCTCAATTATTTTCCTGTTAAGTACATTAATTTATTTCATAATAATTTGTTATTTTGTAGTAAAAGAAATTTGCGGAAAGGTTCATCTCAATAAATGTGCAATCAAAGGACATTTTCCTCCCTGCTAATAAATCTAGGAAATGCAACATGGGAAGAAGGGTGTGAGGAAATGTGTAAAGGCATGAGAAACAAAGTAAATAAGCAAATTTATGCAACCTTATGAAGAATTTCTCTCTATATATGTGTGTTTATATGTATGTCTATATATGTATATAAACACACAGAGATACATGCATGCAGATATAGATATATGCATTTATAAATGTATCTAAGCTTGCAATTAAAAAAAAAAAAAAAAAAAAGATAGCTAAAGAGCAAGACAAGGAAAAATATTCAAGTCTCAGAAGTTCACAGGGTTTCCTTAACTGTCACATCTATCTTTCAGGGAGTGCTCTGCCTAATTCCTAGAGTAGATGGCTCATATTTTGTCCTGTTTTTTAAATGGAAACTTCATTCCAAATCTGAAAAACATTTCAACAGTCCTGCAAAACAGAATTTCTGCAAAAATAGATGCATTTCTGTGTAAAGTATTGGTTTCAAGAAATGGATATTTCTTCTTGACAAAGTTCCTTACAAAATCTATTTTGAGCTCTACTGATTCCATTGCATAATAACTCTCCTCACTATGTTACCTGCATCACAACATACCAAAAATTGCTTCTCAGTGACCCTGCTTTCGTAGAGCGGTTTAGCTCACAAAACAAAGAAATAAAAGAAAAAAAACTATTTCCAGAATGAAGATGATCTTAAAAATATTCCTGACAGGTCAAATACATTTCAAGTATGAATCAGGGGTGTATATTAATTTATTTACTTAATACAGAAGGGATTGTATAATTTAACGAAATGGGAGAATGTGGATAGCACTATTTCTCAAGATGTCTCTGCCTTAACCAGAATTGATAACTGGTGGTAAAGATTAACCTTGATCATAAAGTCATAAGGAAACCTAGATCAACACTAAGCTGGTCTGTATATTTCAAGTAACAGCAAGAGGTTCATGTAAAAATAGTGTCTATATTGATTAAGAATAGGATGCAAGAATATGATTGACATGCATGTAATGACATAAAATGTAAATGTACATCTTCAAAAGAATTTTTCCCTGAAAATAAGTTTTTGAGTAAATTGTGCTCTGAAATAACCTGTACAATTATGTAGCTCAAGACTGTTATTACTCTCTGTTACTTACTATATTCCTTATTCTATTCCTTAGCTATATATCCTGCAAATGTATGGTGGGAAAGAAAATTCTTGAGAAAATTGTTGTGGAGCAAGTGGAGAGGTGAAGAAGAGAAAAAAAGTAAGGCAGGTGAAATACTTCTGGGAAAGATGAAGTGGGGTTTGATGAAGCAAGAACCACTAAGAATGATGAACCACCACATTAAAATTATTTTTGTGCTACACGAACATGCATGTTATCTGTAGTGCTACTGAATTACAAGTGTGGGGGTTTTAACAGATTTTTCATGAACTGTATATATGACAATAATGCTCTAGAATTAGGCTGAAAACAGATTTAAGATACACCTTCTTTGACTTGAATGATCTTAGAGGTTTTTTTTCTCATTTTTAATATCTACTATTTTGCTAATTTGGTGGGAAAACCAAAACTATTTCAGTTTACATTTCAAAGTGCTAACACAGCAAAGTTTTGCATAAGAATATAAATTAATCCATTTAAAATAATTGGAGCCTTTTGTTAAAATGGTTCTGGCAAAATCAAATAAAATTTCTGTAAGCTAGTAATATATTATACAATTCAGGCTGAGTGAAAGAAAGGTTTCTTTGTTCCCCTACCAGATTCAGTTTCCCAAAGCATGACACGGTGATATAAAAGAAGCTTACGTTATGAAGGGGGTTATGTTTTTTTAAAAGCTCATACTGATTCTTCTAAGATATCTTGTCTGCCCCTTTTGTTGGTTTGGGACCCATCTTTGTAAATGCTGTGGCTATATTCTATGAATATTTAGTACAATTGTTTTCTTGTAGGAAAGATGAATCATCTAGATTTTGACTTAGGAGCTGGAAGCTACTTTAAATATGCAACTATTTTCTTCCAGTCATTTCTGTAGGCAAGAGGGGGCACATCTGTTCCCTAGTAACTAGAAAGGATTCAATAAACAAAACTTCATAAAGCTTTTTTTTTTTTTTTTTTTTCAGGATTTGCATGAGATTTGTCTACAAAAGAATATTAGCAATTGCTGGAAGTTATTTTTCTAAAAAAAAAAAAGGAATTGTTACAAAATAATTCAAAATGATCAGTCAAAGAATGCACGCTGGAAATGCATGAATATATTTGGTTTTCTTCCATTATTTTTATTATTAAAGTTTGAATTTTTTTTTCTTTTTTGGGAAATAAACAAAATTAAAATATTTCTATTTAGTTCATGTGTGTTGTAGTCAATAAGATTAAAAGCCACAAGACTTGCACATATTTAATGACAAAGCTTAAGAACAGTTTGGAAGAAATGCAATGACTAAAGATCAGAATCATCCAAAATACAAAATTTACAGCAGTATGTTTGTGGCTCAGCTGGACAGTGAAAAGCCTACCCAGCATACAGTGAACAATCAGATCACTTGTAGACAGCATCCTTGCTGCAGTTCTTTACATACTGTTTTTCTCATAACAATCATTAATGGAGGCAAGAAACAGAGTAATTAAGATTATAATAAAAAATAATAATGATTGGAGTCTAATAGAAGTCACCCAGCTTGATAATTGGATCAGACAAGAAAAAAAAAAGGCTGTAAAACATGAGATTTTGAGATCCAACACATACCATATTAATACTACGAAACATTTTAGGGGCAGAATTCAAATGAGAGGCAAAATAAAAAACATCCTGCCAGATGTTGTTAGTAGCAGCAAAATCATTACAGGAGTTCCCAAAGACTCTAGACTAAATTGGGAGCCATTATGCTAAGCATTCTGCATATACATAGTACAAACTGGTATTTGGATGCCAGACTTCAGTCTAAACTGTCAGGAAAGGTGGAGACAAGAAACAAGGACACAGAAGGGACCATTGGCAGACTGCTTCCTCACAGGTGGCTGTGAAAGCACAAAAGGTGGGTCCTGAGCCATCCAGCCAGCTACAAACCAGAATCATACAATCATAGAATGTTTTGGGTTGGAAGGGACCCCTAGAGGTCATCTAGTCCAATGCCCCTGCAGAGAGCAGGGACACCACTAACTAGATCAGGTTGCTCAGAGTCCCATCCAACCTGGTCTTCAACGTTTCCGGGGATGGGGCCTCCACTACTTCTTTGGGCAACCCGTTCCAGTATTTCACTACCCTCATTGTAAAGAATTTCTTCCTTATATCTAGTCTAAACCTACCCTGCTTCAGTTTAAAACCGTTACCCCTTGTCCTGTCACAGCTGTCCCTACTAAAAAGATTTCCCCCGTCTTTCGTATAAGCCCTTTTTAAGTACTGGAAGGCTGCAATCAGGTCTTCCCACAACCTTCTCTTCTCCAGGCTGAACAAACCCAACTCTTTCAGCCTGTCCTCACAGGAGAGGTGCTCCAGCCCTCAGATCATTTTTGTAGCGCTCCTCTGGACCCACTCCGACAGTTCCATGTCCTTCTTGTGCTGAGGGCTCCAGAGCTGGATGCAGTACTCCAGGTGAGAATCTGCCTAGGATCTATGTTCATGTTAAGAGTGGGATATTATAGCTGATTGTGCAGACACATCTCAAAAAGTCTCTGTGGATTCTAAGCTGTAGGTGGCTCACATTGAACTACTGTGTAACATGGATCAGGAAAGCTTCTCTTTTTATTCCTGTCTTCTCTTAAGCTTCTAAAGAAGCCATCATAATGGCCAAAGCCCAAGTAATCTATATTTTAACTCAATGCACAGGTGACTGATTTCAAATAATGTAAACACCCTAAACATTACAGAGTTATAGACCTTAGAAATTGAACAAAATTGAAATATTTTTTATTAAATAAGCAGAAAATACTTCATTTTTGTTATCACAGAATCATAGAATTGTTTAGGTTTGAAAAGACCTTTAAGATCGTCAAGTCCAACCATTAACCTAACACTGCCATTCCACCACTAAACCCACTAAAATTTCTCCTTAGCTTGCACATATTTTCAGAATGTTGGCATATGGTGTAGAGGCATCAATCTTGGTGCAGTGCCGTGATACCCTTGACATATCTTCTGAAGCCACAGTGTCCCTGGACCGCTAGGCTTTGTGTATCTCGCAAGCCTAACCCTAATCCTAACCCTAATGGCAGCCGAGATCTATAGGTGACATAATCGGCACCATAGGTGCTCCAGATGAGAAAGTTGTGGAGGGATCAATCTAGATGCAGTGCCATGCTCCGCTTGGCATCTCTTTTCCAGCCGCAGTGTCCCTGGACCACTAGGGTTTGCAGATCTCTGAACCCTAACCCTAACCCTAACCCTAATGGAAGCCAAGATCTATAGGTGACATATCAGCACCATAGGTGGCCTGAATGAAAAAGGTGTGGAAGGATCAGTTTTGGTGCACTGCCATGCTCCCCTTGGCATGTCTTTTGCAGCCGCAGCATCCCTGGACCACTAGGGTTTGCGGATCTCTGAACCCTAACCCTAGCCCTAATCCTAACCCTAATGGCACCTGAGACCTACGGGTGACGTGCCCTGCATTGTAGGTGAGACGGATGAGAAAGGTGTTGAGGTATCCGTCTTGCTGCAGTGCTGTGCTCCCCTTGGCACGCTGTCCTGGTTTCAGCTGGGACAGAGTTAGTTTTCTTCATAGAAGCTAGCATAGTGCTGTGTTTTGGATTTAGGACTAGAAGAATGTTGATAACACACTGATGTTTTTAGTTGTTGCCAAGTAGTGCTCAGACTACTCAAGGACTTTCTGAGCTTCTCCTGCTTGGCCAGGTGCATAAAAAGCAGGGAGGGAACACAGCTAGGACAGCTAACCCAAACTGACCAAAGAGCTATTCCATACCATATAACGTCATGCTTGCAGGGGGAGTTAGTCAGTTGCTTGGTTGCGTGGAGAGTGGTCGCTGCTCGGGGACTGATCGCGGCTCGGGGAGTGATTGCTGCTCGGGACGGGCTGGGCATTGGTCGGCAGGTGGTGAGCAATTGCGTTGTGCATCGTTCGTTTTGTATATTCTGTTGCCATTCTCATTGTTACTATTATTATTATTTTCTCTTATTAAACTGACTTTATCTCAGCCCACGGCTCTAACTTTTTTTTTCTTTTCCCCAATTGTCTCCCCCATCCCACTGAGGAAGGGGGGGAGTGAGCGAGCGACTGCGTGGTGCTTGGTTGCCAGCCGGGTTGAACCACGACAGTCCTTTTTGGCCATTGCAGCCAAGATGTCCCTGAACCGCTAGGCTTTGTGGACCCGGAACTCTAACCCTAACCCTAACCCTAACCCTATAAGAACCTCAGAGCTATAGGTGACGTGCCCTGTACTATAGGTGGCCGAGATGAGAAAGATGTAGGGGCATTAATCTGGGTACAGTGCCATGCTCACCTCGGCATGCTTTTTGCATATGTAGTGTCCCTGAACCGCTAGGCTTTGTGGATCTTGGAACCCTAACGCTAATCCAAACCCTAATTGCAGGCAAGATCTATAGGTGACATACTCAGAACCATAGGTGTCCCGGATGAGAAAGGTGTTCAGACATCAAACTTGGTGCAGTGCCGTTCTCCCCTTGGCATGCCTTTTGCAGCCACAGTGTCTATGGGCCTCTAGGCTTTGTGGGTCTCAGAACCCTAACCCTAATTGAACCCTAATGGCACCAGACACCTATGGGTTACATACCCTGCGCTATAGGTGGCCGAGATGAGAAAGATGTAGAGGCATCAATCTCGGTAGAGTGCCGTGATCCCCTTGGCATGCCTTTTGCAGCCGTGGTGTCCCTGGACCGCTAAGCTTTGTGGATCTTGGAATCCTAACGTCAGTCCAAAGCCTAACTGCAGTCGAGATCTATAGGTGACATAATCAGAACCATAGGTGCCGCAGATAAGAAAGGTGTAGAGGCAGCAGTCTTGGTACAGTGCCATGATACCCTTGGCATGCCTTTTGCAGCAGCAGTGTCCCTGGACCACTAGGCTTTGTGGATCTTGGAAGCCTAAGCCTTACCCTAACCCTAATGGAAGCCGAGATCTATAGGTGACATAATCAGCACCATAGGTGGCCTGGATGAAAAAGGTGTGAAGGGATCAGTTTTGGTGCAGTGCCGTGCTCTGCTTGGCATCTCTTTTTCAGCCACAGTGTCCCTGGACCGCTAGGCTTTGTGGATCTTTGAACCCTAACACTAATCAAAACCCTAACTGCAGTCGAGATCTATAGGTGAAATAATCAGAACAATAGGTGGCCCAAATCAGAAAGGTGTTGATGCATCAAAGTTGGTGCACTGCCATGATCACCTTAGCACCTTAGATCACCTCCCCTCTTGTACAGACCAGTATATCAGCCATTAGAAGTAAGCGCGCTTCTGTTCAAGGATAAGAATATCGAGGGTACACACCACGGGAAACCCTATAGTTTTACCTGCGTGACCATGGAGAGGACATGAGGAAATTGGAAGGAAAACCTACGTCGACCCTAGAGGCACGAGTACGTGAGTTGCAAAGAAAAACAAGCACAAAAGGGGGCTCCTCCAAGAAACTTGTTGCTCCAATTTCCAGAGATGGGGTAGATCGTCGTTTTTTCAGACAGAATAGGAGGACTGATCTTAATTCTGATTGTGATGAAGGAACTTCTGACTCATATACACAAACTATGAGCAACAGTCATCAGAATTTGCCTCCACCAGCCAGGTGGAGGAAAGGGACAACCAGGTCTACTGGACTGTGTGGATTCGATGGCCTGGCACGTCAGACCCACAGAAGTATAGAGCTTTAGTAGACAGCGGTGCACAGTGTACTCTAATGCCATCAAGCCATATTGGGGCAGAATCCATTTGTATTTCTGGAGTGACAGGGGGATCTCAAGAGCTGACTGTATTGGAGGCCGAAGTGAGCCTAACCGGGAATGAGTGGCAAAAGCACCGCATTGTAACTGGTCCAGATGCTCCGTGCATCCTGGGCATAGACTACCTCAGGAGAGGCTATTTCAAAGACCCGAAAGGGTACCGGTGGGCTTTTGGTATAGCTGCATTGGAGGCAGAAGAAATTAAGCAGCTGTCTACCTTGCCTGGTCTCTCAAAGGACCCTTCCCTTGTGGGGTTGTTGAGGGTTGGTGAGGGTGAAGACACTGAGGCGAAGGGCTCTGGAGCAGAGGATCGTGCTGGGGGACCCTTTCCTAAGAGTGGCAGAACAGCGAAGTCAAAAGCGCAAGGAGGGAGAGGGCACCCCAGCCCCCACCCCACCTCAGGGCCAGCTCCTAATGAGCGAGCAGCTCTGACTCAGCATGGGCGGAGTCAGGGGTGACGGCGGCCCGACCCTCCTGGCCTACAAAAGCAGCCCCCAGGGAGCGCGGCGAACAGGACGGACAAACAGGGCGTGGCGCGTCAGAAGGGCGTGGCGCGGAAGTTCGCGCAGGCAGTTCGCGCAGGCAGGGTGCGCAGGCAAGACGAGGGCTCTCCCCCAACTCCCGAGGTAAGTTCAGGTAACTCAGCTGCTGAGAGGAAGCTCAGCCATGGCAGCCCCCTGTCAGAAGGCTAGATCTAATCTGCTGGTCAGAAAGGAAGCCTCAACGCAGACTGAGGGCCTTGGAAAGCACGCAGCGGTCCAGGTCTCTGGCTGCAGGGAGTGCCACCAGCTGGCACTGGAAACGGACAACGGCAAAGGCAACACCTGCATAAGATGTGATCAAGCAGACTACCTACTCTGCCTGGTGGCAGAGCTAAGAGAAGAGGTAGACAGGCTAGGGAGCATCAGGGAAGCGGAGCAGGAAATAGGCTGGTGGAGCCGCACCCTATCCTCACAGAAATCTATGCAGGAACAGCCACCAAAAAAGGGAACTAGTATCCCCCCCCCCCCCCCCCCC
>JADKXX010003225.1:0-104947 GCA_017310255.1 Butorides virescens | reverse complement strand
TCAGGATGAAGGAAGGGCCTCAATGGAGAGCAGTGAGTGGAAACTGGTCTGTAGTCGGGGCAGGAGGAGAACCCTTTCCTTGCCCACCGCTTCTCCCCAGGTGCCTCTGCTTAACAGGTATGAGGGTCTAGAGGTGGAAGAGAAGGTGGTGGATGAGGTAGGTGTTGACCTATCCACATCACAGGAGGCACAAAGATCAGAAAGACCTCCCTGTCATATTATTACTACATCCACGAGGAAGAAGAGGCAGGTAATAGTAGTGGGAGATTCCCATCTGAGGGGAACAGAGGGTCCAGTATGCTGGGCAGACCCTGCTCTTAGGAAAGTCTGCTGCCTCCCAGGAGCCTGGGTTAGAGATGTCACTAGGAAACTTCCTAGCCTGGTCTGACCCTCGGAATGCTATCCCTTACTGCTCTTCCATGTGAGTGCTGAGAAGTTGCAGTAAGTAGCTCAAGGGTGATCAAAAAAGAATTGAAAGCCTTGGGGCGGTTAGTGAAGGAATCTGGAGCACAGGTCATTTTTTCCTCGCTCCTTCCAGTGGTGGGCAGAGACACCGGGCAATACAGGAAGACTCAATCTATTAACACATGGCTTCGCGACTGGTGTCGCCACCACAGCTCTGGGTTCTTTGACCACAGGATGGTCTACACGGCACCGGGCTTACTGGCGTCAAATGGGAGCCAGCTTTCTCAAAGGGGGAAGAGGGTCTTTGCCCAGGAGCTTACAGGGCTCATTGACAGGGCTTTAAACTAGGTGTGAAGGGGGAAGGGGAACCTATCGGGCTTGCCAGCGACAGGCTAGGGGATGAAACACAAGGATTAGAGGGACTGTGGGCTAGTATGAGCCCTCAACCCGTTGCCCAGCAGTGTGCCAGGGGTGCTGCAGCAAAGTTGAAATCTGACGGAGGTGAGCCGGAGGCTCATGAGGTAATAGGAGCCAACAAGGAAAAGCCCATGAAACACCTCAACGGAAACGAGGGGTGTTCTGCTATGAAAGTGACAAGGCCGACAGCTCAGATGAGATGCCTCTATACAAACGCACGCAGCATGGGAAACAAACAAGAGGAGTTGGAAGCTATCGTGCTGCTAGAAAGCTACGACCTGATTGCCATTACAGACACTTGGTGGGATGAATCCCATGACTGGAATGTAGCTATTGATGGCTACAGGCTGTTCAGAAGGGACAGGCGAGGAAGGAGGGGCGGAGGCGTTGCCCTTTACATAAAGAAATCATTACAGTGTGAAGAGCTGTCCCTGAAGAATAGCCACGAGCAGGTCAAAAGCTTATGGGTAAGAATCAGAGAAAGAGGCAACAAAGGGAACCTGGTGGTTGGTGTCTACTACAGGCCACCAGATCAAGAGGAGCCGACTGATGAAGCGTTCTTCCTCCAACTCCGGGAGGCTTCGTGCTCGCAGGCTCTCGTCCTGCTGGGGGACTTCAACCACCCCGACATCTGCTGGAAAACCAACATGGCAAGATGTAGGCAATCCAGCAGGTTTCTCGAATGCATTGAGGACAACTTCTTAAGCCAGGTAATAGACACCCCTACCCGAGGGGATGCCAACTGGACCTAGTGGTCACCAATGCAAGTGAGCTCGTTGGAGATGTCAGCATCGGAGGCAGCCTGTGCTGCAGTGATCACGTGCTGGTAGAGCTCACGCTCCTGAGGGAAATGGGAAGAACAAAGAGTATAGTCAGGACTCTGAATTTTAGAAAAGCAAAATTCCAGATCCTCAAGGAGATATTCAGAAGGACTCCATGGGAAACGGTCCTCAAGGATGGGGGAACAGAACAGAGCTGGCAGATCTTTAAGGAAGTGATCCACAGAGTGCAAGAGCTCTTGATCCCTAAGTGAAAGAAATCAGGCAAAGAAGGGAAGAGACCAGCGTGGTTGAGACAAGAGATGCTGGTCAAACTAAGGAGGAAGAGGGAACTGCACAGGCAGTGGAAGCAGGGACAGGCACCCTGGGAAGAGTATAGGGAAGCGGTCCGGTTGTGTAGGAGTGGGGTCAGGAAGGCCAAGGCACAGCTGGAGCTAAACTTGGCCAGGGATGCAAAGAATAATAAGAAGGGTTTCTACAGGTATATCAGCCGGAAAAGGATGGTTAAAGAAAGCGTACCCCCGCTGATGAGCGAGACTGGCAAGGTGGTAACAGAAGATGAAGAGAAGGCTGAGGTACTCAACAACTTTTTTGCCTCAGTCTTCACTGGCAACCTCTCTCCTCACCGCTCCCGAGTTGATGGATGGCATGAGGAGGCCCGGGAGGGCAAAACGCCTCCTGCTGTAGGAGAAGACCAGGTTTGTGACCACCTGAGGAATCTGAATGCACATAAGTCCATGGGACCTGATGAGATGCATCCCAGAGTCCAGGTAGTGGAGGCCCCATCCCTGGAAATATTGAAGATCAGGTTGGATAGGGCTCTGAGCAACCTGATCTAGTTAGCGGTGTCCCTGCTCTCTGCAGGGGCGTTGGACTAGATGACCTCTAGGGGTCCCTTCCAACCCAAAACATTCTATGATTCTATGACCTTTCAGTCACAGTAAACCCTGAGGTCCTAAATTCCAGCACAAGTATTAACAATATCTGATTTTCACAGATGTGGATGCAGCATTAGCTCATTCATCGCAAACCTGATCTATTATATTTTTAAAAGTTAAATTTATTTTATACATATTTATAATTTAATTTTATTCCATTTAGTACAAAACGCAAAACCTGCCGAAGTATTAAATAACCTCCACTGTTGCAGGTGGCAGAGGGAATCTAATCTAGTGCTCAGCCATCCTTGCTGTTAGAATGCTATTCGTAATTTCTAACCATAAATTCATTTGCTACAAATTAGTCCTTGCACCAAGTCCAATTCACAGGGAATACAAATGAACATTCTTCTCTTGTAAAAAGTAAATTTAATCTGTGAAAAACTGTGAATTTCTTTATTGATCGTCTGTGTATTTTACAAAAGAAACCTGAAGACCAGCTTTGTAATAAATTATCAAATGGTGCAGTCACCCCTGTGTAATCCAAGTTTGGGCAGACGATAATTTGAACACTTAATTCACAAGAAAATATGTTTATAGTAAAGAATCTTCCTGGTACAGTTTTAAACAAAAGTATACTTTCTATACACATAAATATAATCATAGAATCATTAATTTTGGAAAAGACCTCCAAGATCATCAAGTCCAACATTCAACCCACCACCACCATGCCTCCTAAACCTTGTCCTGAAGTGCCATGTCTACATGTTTTTTGAACACCTCTGGGGATGGTCATTCCACCACCTCTCTGGTCAGCCTGTTCCAATGTTTGACCACTCTTTCGGTGAAGAATTTTTTCCTAATACCCAATTGAAACCTTCCCTGATGCAACTTAAGGCCATTTCCTCTTGTCTTATTGCTAGTTACTTGGGAGATGAGACCAACACCTACCTCGCTACAACTTCCTTTCAGGCATTTGTAGAGGGCATTAAGGTCTCTCCTGAGCCTTGTTTCCACAAGACTAAGCAGCCCCACTTCTGTCAACCACTCCTCATAAGACTTGTTTTCCAGACCTTTCACCAGCTTTGTTGCCTTTCTCTGGACATACTCCAGGAACTCAGTGTCCTTGTAGTGAGGGGGCTAAAATTGAACACAGCAATAGAGGTGTGGCCTCACCAGTGCCAAGTAATAAATAAAAAATGAGTGTAGAACATATTGAATATGATGACTATGTCATGCATAATTATGTGTTTCTTACAGGCAGAAGCACATGACAGAATATAGAGTTATGAGGTTGTTTGAAAAATCATCAGATTCTGAAGACTGACTTGAGATAATTTTTCATACTATAGAATGTACAAAACATATTCTTAAAGATTTGGAGATAAAAAGCTTTTTCAGAAGGAATATGCAAGAAAGAAGGTTGTAGAACAAGGTTGAGAGGGGAGGGAAGGAGAGGGGATGTCGAACAATGTTTCTGCTCTGTGCTCCTCCATTAGTGAGATGTTGTATAATTAATGTCAGCTTTGCAAGATACAGGATACTACTCCCTTCAAGATCACTAACTTCTTACCTTAATTAAGAAGTGAGGTTAGTCACTGTTGAATGATAGCATAATTTTTCTTGAAAATGGATGACTGAAAGTTGTCCCTGAATTACTGTTGGATTTCTTCCAGGACAAAGACCGACATATCAGGAATGGGAATCAAGCCATAAATGTCTGCTTGACACACAGTAATTTACTTGCAAATGAAGGAAGAAGAAGGAATAATTAATGTGATTATTGATAGCTGATTAATCTTCATGTTGGAAGTATTCTCCCAGTACTCAGACACTTTGGTTCCTTGACAATATCTAATTATAGTCAGCAAAACAGTCAGCAAAACTGCACTTCTGTAGTTCAGAATGTCTTCTGTCTTAAGATCTGAGACCTTCAAGCTGTGAGGTACAGTAGAGGATCCTAAAATCAGATGCAGAGCAGCACAGCCAAAAGATTAATCTGCAAGTGTGCAGCTTACAAAATTAACCTCAAAATCCTTTTGCACTAGAAATGAAATAAATTTCATAATGTCAATTATAAGTTAGTCTTAATTAAAGAATTGAACAAGTTTGCAAAGGAATAATTAATCTGCAGAGATCAATATTTCTCCCTTAGATCTTACCTATATTTAAAGTAAATATAAGAAAGATACAATTAGAAATGTTATACCTAGCCTGTTGTTTAAAATTAATACACTGCATTAACAAACCTTATTCAGCAAGAAGTAATGTTAAATAAATGTTAGTGAAATTTTTTCAGAAGGTCAAAGCACCTGTGGAAATCTCTTGTAGTGAACAGGCGGAATAGGAACTACAGAAAAAGAATTTTATTTTTTTAGCATACGCTAATATACATGTAAATGCGAGACTCCAATCAGCATATGCAAATCCCGATGTTATTAAAGACTAACAGCAGGTTCAGTGCTCTTGAGCCTTGTGGAATGCTGTACTGAAGCAGACACTTCTTTTTCTTGTTGCATCCTTCATAAACTCTAGACTTGAAGCAACTGTTATAATCCTGCAGGTTGACCTCTGTCTAATAGGAGCGTAATGAACTTCCTGATACAATTTGTCAGTCCTACAGCTGGTGCTAAAGTAAAGCATACTTTAGCTAAGCCACTAAAATTCTTGAGATGTTATTGCAATGGCTCATAAAACGCAGTTGAAACTGTGTGCCTAGTCTGAATTTCTCTAGCTCAATTTGAAGCAATAGGATCATGTTATACGTTTGTGACCTAGAATGAAGAACGTTCTATTATTAAATTTTAGTTCCTTCTGTAGGCCTTTATAGGTTGTAATCATGATGTCACCCCTTCATCTTCCCTTACATTAACTAGATTCAATTTCTTAAACTTCTTACTTCTCTTCATATATTCCAAACCTTTAATAGTTTTTGTGTGACTTTTCTGATTTGATTACTCACAGCCTAATTGACCCATCTGTAAAATGTGATTAAAATGTTTTTATTTGCCAAGTAATGCTGTTGTGGTTTAGCCCCAGCCAGCAGCTAAGCACCACAACAGCCTCTCGCTCACCTTCCCCTCTCCAGTGGGATGGGGAGAGAATTAGAAGAGCAAAAGTAAAAAAAATTGTGGGTTGAAATAAGAACAGTTTAATAGTTGAAATATAATAATAATAATAATAATAATAATAATAATAATAATAATAATAATAATAACAACAACAATAGCATTAACAACAAGAACTTGTAATGAAAAGGAAAACAACAAGGGAGAGAGAGAGAAACAAAACCCAGGAGAAACAAGTGGTGCAACCACTCACCACCCACAAGCCAATGTCCATCCCATCCCCAAGCAGCAATTGCTGCCCCCCAGCTAACTTCCCACAGTTCATATACTGAGCATGATGTCATATGGTATGGAATAGACCTTTGGTCAGTTTGGGTCAGCTGTCTTGGCTGTGCCCCCTCCCAGCTTCTTGTGCACCTGGCAGAGCTAGGGAAGCTGAAAAGTCCACCAGTGTAAGAACTTCTTAGCAACAACTAAAATATCAGTGTGTTACCAACATTCTTCTCATGCTAAATCCTAAACACAGCACTGTGCCAGCTACTAGGAAGAAAATTAACTATCCCAGCTGAAACCAGGACAAATGCCCATTTTTGACATGTAATTTGAAACTTGCTTGCCAGTAGAGAACATATCAAAATCTTACCAGTATGCAAACTGGCATTCAGTAGTGTATGTGGCAATAATTAAAAAATATTCATAGATATTTAAAAGTGCAAAGGTGGAAAACCAATTGAAGCTGTAAACTATGTTCACACACAGACACACCTATATTTTTTTATATCTTTTCAATCTCCTTTCAAGTACAATTCCATATTCTTATATTTTCAGCATATGACATAATGTATATGCAAGAGAATAGACATAAGAGTATAGAAT
This sequence comes from Butorides virescens, assembly GCA_017310255.1. Classification (NCBI taxonomy): domain Eukaryota; kingdom Metazoa; phylum Chordata; class Aves; order Pelecaniformes; family Ardeidae; genus Butorides; species Butorides virescens. The sequence goes on along the minus strand of JADKXX010003225.1, from coordinate 98,524 downwards.
AAGTATTGAAATCACTGTGGTGATTTCAAGTGATTTGTGGACTGTGTGAGAGACAGCAGCATTTCAGTAACTGTCTGGGTGGCTATCTTTAAAGGTACCATGCAAGTAAATCTCTAATCACTTTCCAGTCTTCTTATTTGCCTCAACCCTATCTTCCTATTTTTGTTCCACGCTATTTCACGTAATTCTTACCAACTTTCCACTTACTCATTTTCATGTGAGAGTATCATGTTTCCCCCTTCTCTATTTTAATTCATTCCAAAGGTATCTCTAGAATTAATTAGGTACATCTTTAGCCCATAGATCCAATGAATGTGTCATAGTTTCTGGGGTTACTTGGGTATGCACCTGGGGTCCATGTGTGGATGAGTCCACTCCTGCTTCTCCCTTTACTTGGCTTCAGTTGCACTCAGTTGCACTTCCCTCCTTACAGCTTAGAGTTTTCAACCTGCTGATTTGTTTTAGATATAAAATAAGTTTAGTAATATGAAACTCCACATTAGTGGAAAGGGAAAATGCAGAGGGAAGGGTTCAGATATGCTGGAGAGATCCATCAAAAAAAAAAAAAATGTGTTACAGCCTATCAGTACTTCTGGAAAAAGGACCTGAGTCAGCACTCTGTTGGGAGACCTAACAGGGGAACTCAACAGCAGTTGTGACACTAAAGGAAGTCAGTTTAGTTTGGCAGAAATATTTGTCTTTATTGTCTGAATCATCTGTATCTGGATTTTCTGCTTCTGCTATACTACAAAATTAAGCCCTTACTTTTTTCTTTTTTCTTTCTTATTTTTTCTTTTTTCTTTTTAATTTTTAATTTTTAATTTTTTATTTTTTATTTTTTATTTTTTATTTATTTTATTAGAAAACTGATACTCCTGATTATGTTCTGAAGAACTAAAATTCCCGATGTGAAACTAAATGAATTCCTTTTGTCTGAGTATAAGGGGGAGGGTACCAATTTTCCTAATATTAGAAAGCACACAGTATAAGAGTATGTAATTTAAAACACATTAGCCGCTGGATATTTCCCAACCCTTCATTGAACTGTCTGCTAATGGAAGTGTATTGTATAATAACCTCTTTCACGTGCTTATGCTCTGTATGACACAGCAAGTCTGAGGAGTTTTTTAAGGGGAGTATCTTGTAAGTAGAGAATCTAGAATATAATCAAATCCTTTCATAAGTAGTTCAATAATACAAGAAAAGCACATACCAGTTATGAAGGATGCTTCATTTCAGGGAAAAAAACAAAAAGAAAAAAAGTAGGTTTTCTTAACATTTAGAATAATCTAGATCAAATCTTGGGAACACAGTATGTAGATTAGATAAGAGTTCAGGAAAAATCAGGGAATCCATATTCTTTGCAGTAAAACTTCAGGACTTATTCAAGTTTTTTAAGCCTTTTTCCTGTTTCTAATTATCTTCCCAACTTCCAGAAAACAGTGTCCTAGCAATGTCCACTGTTTGTGATGTTCTTTGAATTACAGAATGCATTTTAATAGTAATTTTGCATATTACATGACTGTCACAAGACAACACTGTTGACTGCAATGACTGCAGCTTGTAACCAGTAAATCCATCTCAACAATCCAAGATTATTACTTTGAAGTCTGTTCTCCTACTATAAGGACAGTTAACTCTAAAAATACTGCTGTAAGTAAAATGAAATGTGATGGGTATCCCTAAAGGCCCCACTTTGAAGTCATGTGAAATCCCAATTCTGCTTTTAAAAATCTACAGTGCCCCCTCATTATGTTAAAACTTATTTTATTAATATTATTATTATTAATAATATTTAGTAAGTCAGAACCCAAATACCAAATAACTCAGCCCTATATCTTTTCTTTTCAAATGTTGTTATTTTTTGTCTGTCTAAAACAAAGAATTATAAATACAATGCAGTAACTTGCAATGGCTTCTTCAATGAATAACACCTTTTTTAAGCTTTAAAGTCACTTGGATTTAAATGTCTACCTCTGAGGTTTTGAGTCTATCTATTCTGCCTAAAGATATGCAGGAAATTTATAACAGTAACTGGTAGAAGTCACAGTGTCTTTTGATACTTCTGAAATATAAGCTGAGAAAAAGAAATCAAGTGAGACTGTGGATTTCTGCTTCTGCATGCACAGGCACTAAATTTACACTGGTGGAATTAGACCAACAATTCCATGATGGAAGACAATAAACCAGTAACCAGGCAAGTCATCCTCACTATCTTAGCACTATCTGTGAAGTGAGACTGGATTTTGATCATCATCTTGTGTCACCAAAAGGAAGTTTTCTTCATATAAAATTCTAGTGACTTATGGATGCTTAAGAGGTTTTAGATCATCTTTTTTCTTCCTTGGACCTACTGAAGGCAAGAGCAAACCACATAATTTTGGGGGACTTTTTTTACTGTTCTTCCTTCCACTCACATGTAATTTGAAGAAAATAGGCTCTTGCTGCTTTTTCTTCCCTTCCCTTTCACTTACATGCAACTTGAAACCACTTGTCTCACTAACAAAGAAACCCAAACTTCTTATATATATATATATAAAATATATAATTTATATATATGTCTCTGTACTTTAAAATTAAAGTTAAGTTAATGTTCAACAATTCTGAATTTTATTTTTGCTTTTTATAAATTATAACCTTTAATTTTGTCCCAACACATATCCTTGCATCTAAATATACATAAATATTGCTAAGCAACGCTTAGCAGATGTTGTTTTTAGAAACTTCTGCTTATACAACAGCCATCCTTTAATATTAATCATGCAAATTATAATGATGTTATTCAATAGAATTCAGATTTTAGGCTGTTAATGACCTTTATAGACATTTTTGTGTCAGCAGCAATCATCTGTGCATCAAGTTCAACTGCATCTGCATAAAGCAACTTTATAAGATCTTACCATTTAAATCAACATAAAATCATCAATTGTAACTTCACTAATATCAGTCTAATATTATAATGCAGTTGCAATTTGTTCCTGCTTGCTGCTGCTGGCAGACCTAAGCAGCACAAAAATTATTGAGACAGATGCACAAGTAATCAGTTATGTCACTTTATTGATGCATTCCTGATTATCCCTTAATGAGGCAGAATTTCTGAAGAGGGAATACTTGTCCCTAATGAATGTTTCTTCCAATGCCAGGTTTGTTTGGCTTATACACCTGCTTTCCTTATATGACCTGCTATCCTTAATTACTACTTATAGGTACAGTGCAAAAGCAAAATTCTTGGAACAGCAGTGAATCAAAGTTCCTACTTTTTGTTAGCATGGGAACAGACTTTGTGATAAAAGAGAGTGAGATGCTGAGATGTAATGAGGTCTTAATTTAAACAAAGAGAAAATATGGGAAAAATACAATATAAGATTTTCATGCAAAATAAAGGCCATTCTGATGGCACACTGATGATAGCTGAACAACCCATTTCCTGTTTTTCTTTTTCTCTTCAACTCAAAAGCTGGAGCATAATTTACCCCATAAAAAATTTATTCCATTCCTGTTAATACTGACTGGTTAGAGGACTGATAGAACAGTCACAAAAAGCTGGTGGGGTGGCAACAGGGCAGTGTTCAACAACCCAGATACAGAATGGAACCAGGATGTGACTTGAAGAGTGGAATCCAGAATCCTGCTATATTACAATATTTCCTCTGGTGAGAATGGGAATATCCTGGCACCTGAAAGGGGATTGAGAACCATGGCTTATCTAAGACAGAGAATATGAAAAGCTAAATTAAAAATAAAGTTTCTTTTTTCCCTCACAGGTTTATATCATATCTATGGGATAGGTGTGGAGAAAATAAATTTTTCTTCTCTAAACTTTGTGCAAACTAGGTGAGAATCAGTTCTGATCAGAAAGTAAGTATAAGTTTATGTCTAAGCTAATAAACTACTTTCTCTTTGTTCACAAGCAAATGAAGTCTATTTCTCTGTCTGTACCAAGTTTGTCTGTGCAGTAAGTTAGCATCTCATAGCAGTAAATTCATACATAAAAACTGGAGCCTCTTTGTTACTGAATTTAAGGTTTATGTAGAAATAAGTGACCTAAACAGACAAACTTGACTTCTCTGTCTTTGTGTTGTTATAGCTGTATTTAACTGAGAATGATGCCACGGATAGAAAGCCTTCTTTCTTCTTTTGTGGGAAGACCATTTGTCTTATTTGTGTCAATTGGGGACGTTCATATTTGCTGTTTCCCAGTCTGTGCCAAGTACCTGATTGCTTCATTTGTAGTCAAAAGCTTTTTCAATGCAGGAATAACTAGAATAGTCTGTAAGTTTATGGCCCAGTTCCTTATAATTTCCATAAGACCTACAGATGCATTAGGGCTCTTTATAATAAGTGTCCTTGGGAGTCAAAGAATTGAAAAGCATTGGTGCAACTGCTGCTACGTTCACAAGAGAGACAGTCAGTTCCTCACCACTTCATGTCTGCGGGTCAGTGTGTTATTTCCAGAGTGTACATGTGTATCTATATACTTGTATATTCCAGAAAGGGAAGAAAAAGCAAATAACTTTTACCTGGGACTATTAGTCAAGTAGTCTAAAGTAGTAGGACCTGTTGCAGTTCTTATTTCCCCAGGAGATGGATATAATGAGCATGACCAAAGTAGTAGAGTATGTAGCTCAAATGACAGATAGCAGATCCCTGAATTACTTATCTTTGGGTGATATTCTGCACATATGCTGAGAGAAATTAAGATGTTATGATTATGTCAGCTGTGGTTAGGGAGCTGGAGAAATGAAGCATTCTCTGTTTCAAGATGGTGTCATTCAGTCTGGAACCCTGCTTAGAAGCATCAGTTACCTCTTTCCCCCTTTCAATCCAGTGATCTCGAATGCTTTCTTGCCTATAAACAGAGTCAGACTGCAGCATTCATTAAGGTCCCTGGAGCATAAACAGGTTTACTGACACATTGAAGGCAGATGATGTATGCACTAATGCTTGCACTGTTTCTGTGGAATTGAGTACTTTGAAGTTAGAAATTTATAGAATTAAATTCTAAATAGGGGATTGTATGTTAACCCCAGTAGGCAGCTAAGCACCACACAGATGCCTGTTTACTCTCCCTCAGTGGAATGAGGAAGAGAATCAGAAGGGTAAAAGTGTAAAAACTCATGGGCTGAGATAAAGACAGTTTAATAGATAAAGCAAAAGCTGTATGCACAAGTAAAGCAAAATAAGGAATTTATTCACAACTTCCCATTGGAAGGCAGATGTTTAGCCATTTCCAGGAAAGCAGGGCTCCATCATGCATAACGGTTACTTGGGAAGAATAAGTCCATAATCCCCAAAGTCCCTCCTTTCCTCCTTCTCCCCTTCAGCTATTATTGCTGAGCATGACGTCATATGTTATGGAATATCACTTTGGTCAGTTGGGGTCAGCTGTCCCAGCTGTGTCCCCTCCCAAATCCTTGTGCATGCACAGCCTACTCACTGGTGGGGTGATGCAAGAAGCAGGAAAGGGATTGACACTGTGTAAGCACAGCTTAGCAATAGCAAACACATCGCTGTGTTATCAACACTGGTTTGGTCACAAATCCAAAACATATGAGCTATTGTGAAGAATGTTAACTCCATCCCATCCAAACCCAGTACAGCCCTTGAGGTGTAAAACAAATTTACTGATACAGTACAGGCAGATGATGTATGTGTTAATGTTTCATTATTTCTATGGAATTTAGTAGTCTTAAGTGAAAAAATTATAGAATTAAATTCTAAATAGGAAAAAAAAAGTGTTTTGGCTAGAAATACAATAGCTCTGTATACTTTTTATCACAAAGAATGTAATCATTATCAAGAGCCGCCCAGGTGAATGGATACAATTCACTTCTGGAAAAGCTCTTTATTTGCTGTTTTGGAATCTCCTTGCACTTTACTTTGTCCTGTGAAGATGCTATTTGTTTTGGTAGCAAAGTAATAATTCAATGCTCAACAAATACGTATGTTTGACAATTCAGCTATTGTTAGCTGACCTTTTCAGAGGCAAGCCACCTGTGTTGGGTTTGTTTGAGATGGAGTTAATTTTCCCCATAGCAGCCCCCATAGTGCTGTGCTTTTCTATTGGTATGCAGAGAGGTGTTGATAACACACCAGTGTTTTGGCTACTGCTGAGCAGTGCTCGCACAACATCAAGGCTGTCTCTCCATTTCCTCACCTCAGCAGTAGGCTAGGGGTGGGCAAGATCTTGGGAGGGGACATAACCATGACAGCTGACCCAAACTGACCCGAAGGGATATACCATGCCATATGATGTTGGCTCAGCAACAAAAGCTAAGAGAAAGGAAGAGGAACTGTGGGCTTTCATTATCTAAGACGTTTGTCTTCCAGAGCAATCGCTACATGTACTGAAGCTCTTCTTCCCGGGAAGTAGCTGGACATCGCCTTCTGATGGGAAGTAGAGAATGAATCTTTTGTTTTCCTTTGCTTCCATGTGTGGCCTTTGGTTTTGCTTTATTTAACTGCCTTTATCTTGACCCATGAGCCTTTCATCATATTTTTCTCTCCTCCTGTCCAGCTGAGGAGGGGGAGTGATAGAGCAGCTTGGTGGGCACTTGGCATCCAACCAGGGTCAACCCACCACACCACCATAAGCTACCTCTTTGACACAATTTTATTTGTAGTCATACAACAATCAACATAGGGCCAGCTTCAAAGTCAGATAAAACCAGATCCCCCTCTGTTGAGAAACTGCCTCCCTTGAAAACTATGCTAATATTCCCAATAAAGCTGGTGGATTCAGAATTTCATTCTTGAATATTTATGAGATTGTACTTTATGGTTATCCATAAAATGTATGTGACACAGAAGAAAAAAAAAGAAAAAAAAAACAAAACTGGTGAATGACTATGATCTGAGATTGCTGCAGTGGAAAAAATAAATTTGTAAACAGTAACAACACTGGAAAGTTTTGAAAAAAGCCCTCAAGTAAATTAGCCTCTTCTTGGCAGCAGCTGAAAGTTTCTATTTTAGCAAATCTCTCCAATGCATGATCCATATAAGTGAAAATCTAACTAAAAATTGAGCTTTCAATGTCTGGCTAATATTCTTACATTCAAAACTAACTGTGACCACCTACAGTTCCCACACCATCAATCTGTTTACCAGTTACGGTCCCCTTGTAAATGAATTGTAGTTCCATTTATAGTAAGAACTTGGTAAAGTTGAGTGAAAACAACAAGGAAATTTGTGATGTTTTATAGGTACCAGCATTTTGGATTAAATCTACAGAATACAAATAGTAAAATTCCACTGTATTTGATTGCCTGTTTTAAAATCTGACAGGTATTTAAATCCCAGTATTCCTTCATTTTTAGAGAGCTTTTCTCAGCCTTGACACTATTCTAGGCTGTACAGCTTGTACTTGATTATAAAAGCTAAATACTACCATTTAGCCAACACCCAAAGAAAACACAATTTCTCTTTATGCTTTGGGAATCCCAGAGCAAGACCTTACATTACAGCATCTCATTAAAGCAAGAAAAGCTATGGAGATGAACAGTGTTATCTATTTCTAAATTCTTGGAGCAGGATAATTTACATCTACCCATGTGCTTACTAAGTGAGAAACTACATACAAATTCGGTTCTGTTCTGCACAAATGATTAGAGGTGGAGACTGCACAGAGTTCATAACAAATGGGCACCAAAATAGTAGAACAGACCTTTTTTGCAAGTATAAAGGACAGAATTAAAAGTTTGTGAGTAAAATAATCAAAAGTCCTGATCATGAAATCATGAAACTTAAAAGAATTAGAAAAAAAAAAATGTTTGAAAAGACATTAGCAGTGTTTATTAACTTTTTCATAGGAATGGTTCTTCAAAACATGTTCTTTAATCTGTTGTTTGATTTGGGTTTTAGTCTATGTATATATTTTGTACAAATTTAAGAGCTCAGGCTTTTTTTTTTTTTTTTTTTTTTTCTGGTGAGGTAGTGACAGCTGTTTCTAACTTAGCTCTGTGACCAGCCATATGCACTAAATAACACTATAAGGGAATCATCGTTCACCAGTTTCTCATCAGATCCAAAAAAAAAGCATTCATTTGTAAAATACATGAAAGTAGACATGAACAACACCAAGGTCTCTTCTGGACATCTCTTGCAGAAGCTAAAAGGAGATAATGTAGCTTAGACTTTTTGTATGGTTGACAATCTGATGATGTCTGGTCATCAAATAAGGACAAGGGAAAATGTTAAAAATTGTCAAACTAATTCCTTTCCAGATGTCCATAAAATGACAAAAACCACTGTGCAATACTGTAAACAAACAAATAAGAACAGTACAACTTTTCTATCAGAAATATATTTATAATGCATTAAGAATACATGTAAATAATGTTCAGTTTACATTTAGAATTTTACCACATATCTGCAAACAACTTTCTACCAGAAGAGGAAAGGGTTTCTTTACATAAATACTCAGACTAAATATTTTTAAATCACTAACAAGTATTTGTTAAAAGGACTTTATAAAGTGTATTTTTTTAAAGAAAATCTAATGAATTTATAAAACCAGGAACAAAAAAGTAATTTAGACTTACTTAGAATTGTTGAAGGTTTTTTAATTTCCATGTTGGACAGATATATTCCTTGTGATCACTCTTCCTTTGTATTTGTTGTGGTTAATAATCCTATGTAAGCCTTTTTACTAGTTACAATAAAAAAGACCTTAATGATGTTTTGCTGTTACTCAGTTCTTAGTATTATTGAGAGACTGTAATTCAGTAAGGTGGATCATTACCTTAATTTAAAAAAAACCACAAACAAACAAACACCAAAATACAGTCTCTAATTATGTTTAGAAGCCCTGGGAGACAAATCTGTATTTCTCTCAGAAATGCATCTCTTAAAATTGGTCTCCCCAAAGTCTAAGAATGTACCTCTTTCTATTGTATGAAGTTGTCATTATAGTTTAGTTATAATTACTCTCTGTTACTATTGTCTTTACATCCTGCTATAGAATGTACAGTTATGAAAAACCCGACTTTTTTTTTTTTGAGAAAAAAAAAACTTGTTTCAAAAGTCATTTTAACCTTAATTATTTAGTTGCTATGAGGCTTACTGGTTTATTCAGTGTTTTCAAATATGCCACCTCAACCAGTTTATAGTTATACAGATGTATACTTCTCTAATTATACCTAATAATGAACTACCCTTCATGAATGCATGGGCAATAAATATTCTTACAGATATTTTCACAGTGCATTCATAATAAATACTAAGTGGTTGTAGGCAGAGGAAATTCTGTTATCATTGGAGAAAAGACATACGTGGGACAAGGTCTTTCTAATGTATTTATTCACAATAACTCAGAATAATAGAAAAGTTGGTTGGACCTTGGAGAACCTCATTTGAGTGCTAGGTTATTTGGACTTGGCTCTGCTTAGCCAGTTTCTGAAAAACCTCCAAGGATGGAAACTTTGCATAATCTCTGGCCAGTTTGTTCCAATGCTGCATTACTCTCCAGGTTTTGTTTTTGGTTTTATGTACAGTCTGAACTTCCCAAGCCATAATGTATGTCTGCTTGCCCTTGTTATATCAACTACCACAAATTCCCATGAAAATATGCACTGAAAATGAGTTTTAGTTTTGGAATACACACATAACACTTGACAAGGAAAACACAAAAGAAGAATTAGCCTTTATTGTTGCACACAATTTTTCTGTAACTGTAAGGTGGAATTGCTTGTGGCTCTCTATGTTAACAAGAAGATTTTGAAAGTATAAGTGAAATAACATTAGGGTTTCAGAATCACATTTCTACCTCTCAGAAGTTCCCCTTCTACCAGAAGTAAACAGTCAGACCATCCTCAGCAAGTTCCTTGCTTGTAAAAACAGTGAAGAAATTCACACTATGGTGATAAGATCAGTCATTAGTATGCACCTGCTGCCATTGCCTTGGTAGTTCATTACAGCAACTTATCATCAAAATCATGGTGTGTTGATTACACATTAACTTTCGTACATTACCGGTAGACTAGTGAATTGATGATGTATTACTGTAATACATCAGGAAAATGACAATTGTACAATATAAGAGATAAAGCTTGTTTGTTTGTTTGTTTTTGCCAAAACAAGATAACTTTATGACAGCAAAAGACTCTACCACAAGCATTATACTATCACATCCTTCATCACTGAAGAATGGACATTGGACAGAACATTGGATATGAGCTGGCCATGTGTACTTGCAGCCCAGAAAATCAGTCATGGCCTGGGCTGCATCAAAAGCAGCGTGGCGAGCAGGTTGAGGGATGTGGTTCTGCCCCTCTACTCCGCTCTGGTGAGAACCTACCTGGAGTACTGCATCCAGATCTGGAGCCCTCAGCACGAGAAAGACATGGAACTGTTGGAGCAGGTCCAGGAGGGCTTCAAAAATGATCCAAGGGCTGGAACACCTCTCCTATGAGAAAAGCCTATGAGAAAGTGTTGGGGCTGTTCAACCTGGAGAAGAGAAGGTTCCAGGAAGACCTTATGGCCTTTCTATATATAGAGGGGGCTTATAAGAAAGATGGCAAGAGACTTTTACCAAGACCTGTAGTGACATGACAAGGGGTAACAGTTTTAAACTGAAAAAGGGCAGATTTAGTGTGGACATAAGGAAGAAATTTTTTATGATGGAGGTGAGACATGGGACCAGGTTGCCCAGAGAAGTTGTGGTTGCCCCATCCCTGAAAGTGTTCAGTCAGGGTTGATGTGGGTCTGAGCAAGCTGATCTAGCAAAAGATGTCCCGGCAGGGGGATTGGGCTAGATGGTCTGTAAAGGTCTTTTCCACCCCAAAACATTCTGTGATTCTATGTTCATTAACTAACTGTTGTGGTAAACTGAATAGTAGAGGACACGTTGAATTAGACTCTAATGAAAAATGCAGTCTTAAACTTTCTGTGTTTACCTTCCAAATGTATTTGTGTCATTTCTAACATATTGGGTCTGTGTTTTTTATTTGTGGGTTTGTTTATTTATTTGTTTGTTTGTTTATAATCAAGAGAATGAAGTTCCCTTTGAAATAATAAGTTAGAACAGATTTTTTTTTCAAGTCAGGTAGGTTTTCTGCTATTAGCCACAATCCAAATCCATTAAGTAAGTGTGTTTGGCCAAAATGTATAGACAGTTATGTATCTGAACTGTAGAAAGTGAAAGATCTGAAAGAAGCATTTAATTCTGAAAAATGAGACAAATTGGAAGAGAATTTAATATTCATTCCACTCTCCAGTCAGAAATATTTTATTTCTTTAGGTTTTGAGAAATGTCTTAGTAATTTGAAATAAGATTTTTTTTTTTACAAATGTAAGTGGATATGAAAAAAATTTATAATATATAGTTTTAGTTTTTAATTTTAACACCATAATGCCATATGATGAAACACTCTTCTGTTTTACACTTCTCTAATAACCTTTCTCTCCCACAGTTATCAGTAAATCAATCATGTAAAGAAATCACCTACGTTAACCAAAGTAAGACTGAATTGATACTTTGTAGGAAATTCAAGCTCCATATCTATTATTCTTTACTTTGCAATTATTATCATAAAAACTTTGTTTATGGGCAAAAAAGCATGATATATTGCATTGGGTTTACATAGCAAGGTTTTGGTAGTAGTGGGGGCTGAAAAGGTGGCTTCTGTGAAAAGAGATCAGGAGCTGCTCTCATATCAAACAGAGCCAGTTTCAGCTGGCTCCAAAATGGACCTACTGCTGGCCAAAGCTGAGCCTATCAGTGATGCTGGTGGTGCCTCTGTGAGAACTTATTTAAGAAAGTGTAAAAAACCACTCCTTGCTTTTGAAAACTTCAGCTAAGTAATTAATGACACTTCAATATGACCAGTCAGTAGGAAAAAAAAACAAACCAAAACAAGACAAAACAAAACATAAGACAATTCTCAGACTCACTGAAAAAGACAGGGCAGGGTTTGCTACTATAAAAATCATATAGTGAATTTGTATTGGGTTTAAGGAGAAAGTTTTTGGTAGCTGGAGTCTGCAGGGGTGGACTCCATGAGAAAAGACCAGGAGGACCAATGTCAGTGCAGATATCCACACTGCAGCCTATGGAGAACCCCACACCAGAGCAAGTGGACAAGTCCTGGAATAAGCTGCCACCTGTGGAAAGCCCATGATGGAGCAGGCTCCTGGCAAGAACTGTGGCCTGTGGAGAGGAACCCATGCAGGAGCAGGTTTTCTGGCAGAACCTTTGGCTTGTGGGGGACCGATGCTGAAGCAGTCCATTCCTGAAGGACTGCACCCTGAGGAAAGAACACATGCTGGAGTGGTTAATGAAGATCTGCAGCCTGCTGGAAGGACCTATGTTGGAGAAGTTCGTGAAGGACTGTATCTTGTGGCAGGGACCCAATGCTGGAGAGAGGGAACAGTGTGAGGAGGAAGGAGCTGTAGAGATAAAGTGTTATGAACTGACTACAACCCCATTCCCTCTACCCCTGTGCCATGCAGGAAGGATGAGATGGAAGAGTCACGAGTGAAGCCTGAGAAGACGGTTGCAATTAAGGTGGGTTTAGATTTGTTTTCATTTGTTGCTATTCTACTCTGTTGTTGCCAATAAGTTAAATTAATTTCCCCCAGTTGAATCTGTTTTGCCCATGACAGTAACTGGTAAGTGATCTCCCTGTCCTTATCTCAGCTCACAAGCTTTTTCATCAAATTTTCTCCCCCTGACCTGCTGAGGAGAAGGACTGAGAGAGCAGTTTGGTGGGCACCTAGCATCCAGCTAAGTTTAATGCAAACCACATAGATAGATAGATAGATGATAGAGAGATGATAGACACAAAGCCAAGGATAAGTGTAAATGAAATCTTAACAGTCTAATTTGAGAATCATTATTAATCTAGATCTAATTACAGAAAAAGAAATAATAAAAATTCAGATAGAATAATTCTGTGTATAAAAAGTCTCTGTGATAATAATGATACAATTAAAATCGTAGCACACACTTCTTAGATTCTGTCCCTTTTTCACGGTGTCATGCTCATCCTTCCATTGCTTGTTTGTGTTAGTGATTTCATTGTGGTGGAGAGTAGGGTGTTACAGTGCATCAGAGTGCATCACTGGGAAGAATATGATGTCATAGCGATGGTTTCTTTTTCCTTTGTACAGGATATACTTGGGGTCATGTTTGCTAATACACTTTTATACCTTTGCTCTTTCTTCATTGGTCTGCAGCTCCACATTACATCCAAATTCACTAAATATTGTGTCTTTTACATCTGTTATCTTTGTTACCCCTGAACCCCACTTTGCCTAGCTCCACATCTGCATATTTGTAATGACCGTGGCTGTGTTGTCAAAGCTGTATCCCATGTCTTGACTTCTCAAAGACTCTGATATAGTTCCAGGCCTGTATTTCTCCACACTGCACCATTACGTTAGAATCAAAACTATTCCATTCTACATAGAGTAAGTGCTGGCTGCTACTTACTATCTAAAATTGTGCTGTACCACACAAAGGCAAACAAAAGTAAAACAAATTAGCCATAGACACCTAGTCACTTAGAGAAATTGTTGTCATGGCTAAACCAAGTAAAACAAAACTGCAAGGAGGTAAAGAAAATTCAGACAGCACAACTGGCAAGCCTCAGTCCTGAGGACTTGCAAAATCAGTACAAAGCTAGTGGCGTGTTATGGCAATACCATGTTATAGGACTACACAGTGAAGTAATCCTGTGAAGCTAACTGGGTTTGTAATATCGTTATTTCAAATTAAATTTAATAGAAGAGTGCCTCACCAGCATGATATTTATTTCTACAGGGAAGAAGCAGGGAAGTCCAACACCAGACATAAAAATGGGTACAACTTCTGAAGATTGTTCTGTTTTCAGTTATCGATGTTGAGTTGCAGCAATAAGCTCATGCAAAGCAGATTTCAGCACTTTCATTACTAGAAGATATCATCATATTTTCAATTTTTTGCTAATACTTAAAGCAACAATATCTGTGATCCTTTCTCATCTAAAAGGAAAAGGGTAGTGGATTCATGTCAAGCACAAAAGACTACCGGTCTTAGCAGTTATCTTTATATGTCCAGTCAACTAGCAAATATAAATAAAAGAAATTAAAGCATTCCTTATTTAAGTATTATGAACAGTACCATAACAGGATTATAATTCATTTTCAAGAAATGTTTAGTCTGGACTACATGACTGCAAGTCTAAAACACAATAATATGGAAAGTCAGTAAGAAAATGAACAATTAGAATTCATTAAAATTCAGTATTGGAAAATTGAAGTGAGGTTAAGAAATTGGAGAGGACATATTTTCTGTGTAGATGCCCATTTACATGTATTTCCTATATAAATATCTCAATATTCAGGATTGAGTACTGTTCAGAACAAAACCAAAGAAGAATAAAGAGGACAAGTGTCCCTCAGGGGTCCGTACTAGGACCGGTGCTGTTCAACATCTTCATCAATGACTTGGACAGTGAGATCGAGTGCACCCTCAGCAAGTTTGCAGATGATACCAAGCTGAGTGGTGCAGTTGACACACCAGAAGGACGGGATGTCATCCAGAGGGACCTGGACAGGCTGGAGAGGTGGGCCTGTGTGAACCTCATGAGGTTCAACAAGGCCAAGTGCAAGGTCCTGCACCTGGGACGGGGTAACCCCCAGTATCAATACAGGCTGGGGGAAGAAAGGATTGAGAGCAGCCCTGCCGAGAGGGACTTGGGGGTGCTGGTGGATAAAAAGCTGGACATGAGCCGGCAATGTGCGCTGGCAGCCCAGAAGGCCAACCGTACTCTGGGCTGCATCAGGAGGAGCATGGCCAGCAGGTCGAGGGAGGTGATTCTGCCCCTCTACTCTGCTCTGGTGAGACCTCACCTGGAGTACTGCGTCCAGCTCTGGAGCCCTCAGCACAAGAAGGACATGGAACTGTTGGAGCGGGTCCAGAAGAGGGCTACTAAAATGATCCGAGGGCTGGAGCACCTCTCCTATGAGGACAGGCTGAGAGAGTTGGGGTTGTTCAGTCTAGAGAAAAGAAGGCTGCGGGGAGACCTGATTGCGGCCTTTCAATACCTAAAGGGGGCCTATAGGAAAGAGGGGGAAAATCTTTTTAGTAGGGCCAGCTGCGTTAGGACAAGGGGTAATGGTTTTAAACTAAATCAGGGTAGGTTTAGGCTAGATATAAGGAAAAAATTCTTTACAATGAGGGTGGTAAACCACTGGAACAGGTTGCCCAGAGAGGTAGTGGAGGCCCCATCCCTGGAAACATTCAAGGCCAGGTTGGATGGGGCTCTGAGCAGCCTGATCTAGTTAGCAGTGTCCCTGCTGACTGCAGGGGGGTTGGACTCGATGACCTCTAGTGGTCCCTTCCAACCCAAAACATTCTATGATTCTATGATTCTATGATAAGAAAAAAAAATAGTTTGTGCATCTTCTGGAAAAAGATCCTCACTAAATCTAACAGGTTTTAAAGAACACATGGAGGATGAATATGGTTCCTAACAATGCCAGGAAAACTTTAGAAATACTAATATTTTTAGAATTATTTAGAAATATTTGCCTTTTTAAGGGGAAATATGTTGTTTTCTGTGGGCATTCACTGCTCTTCTCGCCAAAACATTTGCTGATATCCTGAAAACATCAGTGTCCTCCCTACCTAAGCATGCATGTTTATGCCAAAGGAGCAAAAACTTGTGTCCTACAAAAACGAGGACAGAAACTTGCTTAAATCTTTCTGCAGTTTCTGAATGAGATTCAGGAAACATCAAGAAGTCTGAGCAGGTTCTACAGGATGCTGAAGACTTGTCCTACCAGGCAGCAGCATTGTGTCAGCATTCCCCTCTCACCCCCCCCCCCCCATAACAACATATTACACACTAAGATGTTCAATACTTTATGTCACTTCCTTCATCAGCGGGGAAAAAAAAAAAAAAAAAAAAAAAAAAATCCTGGCTAGCACTTCAGCTTTAATGTGTGAAAATCTTTGTTTCTAATTACCTTCTTTTTGTAGTCACAAGTATTAGATAGAGAACGACTCAATGGCCTCTTTAAAGGCAAGTACATAGTTTCCATTCTTCAGAGAGACTAAGGCTTCATCTAAAATTGAGAACAATTCAGATGAATTATTTATGAAGGATATTTCTCTATTAAAAGTCAGAGAATACGGGAATGATTCTCTATATGAAATTCAGCAACGCTAGCCAGTTGAAAGGACAGCTATTTAATAAACATTAATTCTGGTTAATGAAGCAGTTTGTTTGTATCTAACAGCCAAAACAGTTGTTAAAATAGACTTTAAATTGGACGGACTTCAGTAACAGATAATGCTTCCTAAGAAATCTAGAAACAAAAATGAGGCAATTTAATAGATAGTTTTATAAGCTCAGTTGCTCTGACTGAAATCCACACAAATTTAATTTCCTTTTTCTAACAAAAGTGTTTGAAAATGTAGAATAAGGTCTGGAAAAAACATAGAATTATTGGAGTGTCATAATTTCTATGAAACATTTTAGTCATTTATTATTGAAAAGATCAGCCAGGTCCCCCATTATGAAACCAAAGTTTGGTTACAGAAAATCAATAATAAGCTTGCATAAAAAACTTGAAGGAACTCTCTAGGAAAGGGTTGAGTTTGTTTAAACTCTAATGAGACTATTTATGTTTTCTTAGGGATTACATTCAGGAACAAATTAACTGAAACTAAAATGAACCCAGTCTGGCATACTGAAATACAATGCAATTTCTTAAACAAAATGAGTATTTTTCAAAAACACTCACAGTTGAAAATGCCAATGTTAGAGCATTTATGTTAAAATAATAAGGTTTTAGCTTTTTTTTTTTTAATATTCCACATGAATAACAACACTTTGCTACAGAACTTATAATTCTTCTCTCATTTTATACTAAATAAGGTGTGAGTTGTGTCCTTACTTGCTGTGCCAATTTGCTATTCAATTAACTTGTAGCCCCTCTCCCCATGTTGGAAGCAGCTACCTGTCACTCCATGCCCACTACGCTCCTGGTGAATGCATTGGACCTCTTTTACAAAAAACTGAGTTTAAGACATTTTAGTGGCAGTCTGGAGTTTTCAGAAGGCTGATGCATTTAAACCAAGTAGTAATCAACAGATCTTCTATGAATAAGAAGTGCAGAAGTAAACTTGTAAAGTGGTACTGTAAATTAAAATTACTATTTTAAGCCACTAACAGGAAAACTGTTAGTACAAGATTTTTGAACAAATATTAAAGATTATTTCTTCTTCTATCCTGTATGTATTCCTTTTTACAAAAAGCCTCTCAACATAATAGTATAAAGGCTGTACAGTGCTTATTGTAAAATTATATAATAGTCAAAGAATGTATAAAACTGTCTGTATTTATGTGACTTCAGGATTCAAGTCCTAACTTCTAGGTAGATCTATGAAAACTGTGAAGAAAATATGTTCATTAGTTTTAAGCTCAAGTGACAGATATCTCATAATTCATCAGGCGAATTTATTATTTTTAGAACTGTTTAGCTGCTTAATTTACAAAGTCCCATGCTGCACCTGGCTTATACAAATTTACTTTGTTACGATAAGTTAAAATACCTTTAAAGTTTTTATGTTTTTCTTCTACCTTAGTTTTCTAGACATTGGTCTACATTTTAGATAGTGAAAAACAATTACATAAATGGAGACAATCTGTAGCGGTTTGCTGCCTGAAACCACATCATCCTTCAATCTCCTTCAATTTTTCAATACTAAGAAAAGCTTTTCTGGCCTTTTTTTGTTATCCCACAAGGTAATCGCTCTCAGTCTGACCCAGATAGGCAGAATGTTATGAATGACGTGTAAGCATGTGTATCCTTTTAACCTTGGGGTTTGTTTGCTTATGCTCTTCAGCTGTTAAATGTTAATCAGTATACACCATTGTTACAGCACTATGAATCTGTCTTTTAACTAAACTTTTCTTGCTGTTTGGTTAATTTTCTTCATCTAATTTCAACTGATTTCATTTGTAAATTTAGCATGTTTTCTCAGTTTACTGGCTTACTGCATGACAAGACTTCATCTCCTTTTTCCCAGAAACTCAATTATTATCAAATGACTGTCAGTACATCGTGCATTCAGAATAACTTCCAATAAGACAATTTAAGCCTCTTACACATATGCTTTCAGAAATAGACTCTA
This sequence comes from Butorides virescens, assembly GCA_017310255.1. NCBI lineage: Eukaryota > Metazoa > Chordata > Aves > Pelecaniformes > Ardeidae > Butorides > Butorides virescens. The sequence continues at coordinate 80,403 of JADKXX010003225.1, read as the reverse complement.
ATGAAAGAGATAAATTTGGCTTTGAAAAGTTTTTTTCTTCTCCAGTATTTAACATCAGAAAAACCTCCAGCATTTATTAGTTGGCTTCTTTAAAAGGATAATTGTGTTTTTTAGAAACACTGTTAAAGAGCCACGAAGAGATGCACAATAATGCAAGTAAGTCTGCTAAATATTGTTTGATGGAGATGCATTATTTTCCTGCTTTCAACACAGAAAACATAAGATATAAAGAGAAGGTGGAAGGCAAACAAAAATCCTTAGTTATCTTCTGAAACTCACATAAAATAAGAGTGGGATAGATTGAGAATATATATATATATATATATAGTTGAGTTCCAATACTCAGGGACAAATTAGAATAATTTACTGGTGGAGTCTGAGAAGAAGTGATAGCCGTCTTTAGACTTTTTCTTTTTAAGGACTATAGCAACATCCATGTTTCTTCTTCCCTTTATGAGAACAGCTGAAATGAGGTCATTATCCATTTCTTATCACATTTTCTCCCATTTTGAGCATTTTGAATTTCCTTAGGAGACTGTTTTAGTAAATGGTGCTGTATGTAACTTTCAGAGGAACTACTGGGATTTCTTGTACACAATAATGTACTCTTGTGAAGAGGTTATTTTTTTATTAAGCAGTGTAAATATATTTTAATTAGAATGAAGAAGCTTTGCCTTTGAAATAGCCTAAGGCAGTGAAGTGTTTTGTGACTATTTGGGATGTGAGTGGCTGCACAGGCTGAGAAGTGGGGACACTTTCTGGTTTCCCTGAGGCATCACTGCCTGAAGAGTTAATCTTCTTCCCAACTTTAAGTCCTGTTGTCATTGTGTAATACACCACAAAGTAGAACAGCTATTGCCAAGGTGAGAAGCTTTTTAAGTAATATTACCCCCATGAAAAGGGGTTCAGCACATATAACAGTATGAAAGTTACTGCCATTGTCTAATATTGATTCACAGCTAGAAGTCAGAAACAATTTATAGATCTTCTTTCTTACAATCTCTCATATCTTTTACTGTAAAAAACAAAAAGCACAAAAAGTATAGCTGTTCTACTCAATGTCTGATACCAGCATAGAAGGCACTTGCAGGCACCTGTCATGATTTTTTCTGTCTGAACATGTGAGTGGTTGAAAGTAATGATTTCAAAAACTGCTTCTATAGCCCAAAGGCAACTAAGGTCTAACAAATTTTTCATTCCTGTTTGTTCTCCACAAAAAAAGTAATTGTATTAAAACAGATGTGTGAGTACCTGCATGTGTATATAAAATACAGGTGTATGAGTTTATATATATATATATGCATATATATTCAAATGTCTAAATACTTTATTATACCTAATAATTATTCACTAGAGAATTTTTTTCAGTGAAGAAAACTGAAATTTGGATATTTTCATCTGCCTTCTATAGTTACTGTCCACTCTCATGGTACTGATTAAAAACATTGTAAAATAAACTACATATTTACAACAATTAAGAGTGAAATCAGACATCCAGAACTACGTATAAATCAGCTTTTCCACAAAAAAATGTTTCTTTCACACATAAAGTCAACAAAATTATATCAATAAAAAATGTGCATGCACATTTGTGTGTATACACAAGTATGTATCGCTATTTCCCTCTTCAGTTTTGTAAAAATCCCTCACGTAACCAAAATCCCTGTTAGTAATACCAAATACATTTTTTGAAGGTGATCTCAATTCAACTAATAGTAGGTCTCTCACAGCAAAGTGTTCAACAAATATCCTTTTGTAATCTTTTGGAAGAGAAGAGTAAAGCCCTAGAGGCTTTTTGGAAGAGTTTCTATGAAGAAAAAGAGGACATGACAGGCATCATACTTTTTTCTTGAGTGTCAGTGTTTTTATGCCCAAGGAAATGAGGTTATGCCTGGGCCTGGTCTGGAAAGCTACTCACGTGGCGACATATGTGTCATTTTTGATAAACCAATATTGAGCAGCAGTTCTTTCTGAAATTTCTAAGCAAGACAAGTCATGTCAAATCTCATTAATCCAACAAAAGCTTAAATAAATTATAGAAAGTATTTTATGATATGCACAAATCTTCACTTATGAAACACTTGAGCAAGGGGGGGTACCTCGAAGAGCCAGTGTTCTTTATAAGAATGAGTGGAATCATCATGCTTTTTAGAAAGAAGGCAAAGTTTGCTATTCCACATATATGCATCAAAGCAGTTCCATGAATACTCATAGGAAAAATGCTACAGATTTGGAGGTAAAGGCTCCTTTTGGAGCTTTTAACATTAAAAAAAAAAAAAAAAAACAAAAAACAAAAAACAAAAAACCAAACCAAATTGTAAAGGAGGGCAAAATCCATTCACATTTCATTAAATATTTTTTTTGTGTCATAAAATACTCTTAATACAACTGGAATCACAATATAGGGTAAAATTACTTTTTTCTCTAATATGATGTGTGATTTAGTTACTTCATTGCCTTTCATATGTCATTAGAGAAAAGAAACAATAATAAAAACTAGAGTAGAAATAACAAATGGTAAGTGTAGAATAAAATTGTGTTGATGGTTGATTCCACAAAGCCTACAAGAATATTCAAATGTTCCCAAACTGTGCTTACAAAAGTAAAATATTTCACATTTCAATAGACAAGCAAGTTTACTTGAGCTAAAGATACTCTGACAGCTGGTCCCAGCTTCTCAGTAAATCACAGCTATTTCTTTTAAAATGTATAATTGAAATATTTGTTAATCAACTTAAAATTATCACAGAATTAGTATCCTTTTCATTTCACATTTTTTATTTTTTTTCCCTCTTAGCCTGCTTAGATATAGAGATTCATGTCTGGATCTGAGATAGGGTGGAAAAACTGAGATAACAGAGATGAGTTAACTGGATCTCCCATGGAGCTTCATGACATCAATCTATTCTAGCACTATACTCCTTAAAGGGGGCTTAAAGGTATAAGAAATAAACAGTTAAGAATATAGTTAATAATGGAAATAGTTAAGATTATCCCCTTCTCTGGAGATATTCAAAACCCACCTGGACAATGTCCTGTGCAACCTGCTCTAAGTGAACCTGCTTTAGCAGGGGGGGGTTGGACCAGATGATCTCCAGAGGTCCCTTCCAACCCTTGCCATTCTGTGATTCTGTGATTCTGTGAAATGCTGTGCTCCTTCAGATCAGAGGTCCGTTTAGCACAGTGGCAGTAGGAGATGCTATTTAGGCAGAGCATGTCAGCCAAGTCAATGTCCAGTTTCCTTTCTTAAACTGTACATTCACAGTTACTGGATTATAGATGGCGGAGGATATATGCCTGCTTACTCATTAAGTTTTTTTCTATGGACCTGTGGTGATTTTTTCCAATCAAATAACCACACTTTTAGTACTTGGCAGTGAATAGTTATTTATTTATTTTTAAAAGTCCTGGATTTTTCTAGATGCTCTGTAAAGAAATTAAAAATATTGAAAACTCAATATTAACACTTGTGGGTTTTCACTTTCTTTGAAAAACAGAATCAAAACCTTATGTTGTAATACGTATTTTTTATAAGTAATTACAGAATATGTCTTGGGGAAAAAAAGATGCTGCTTTCCCTCATTAAATACATTTTCATATTTCATCATCACTAAAGGTATTTAGAAACAGAAAAAACCCTAACATATCCCTCTTGAATTAAATAAAGATATTTTGAAGTCTGTACCATGACAACTTTTAAAATGTTTTAGATTTGCTCTCCAAACATTTTCAGTTAGAGGAATGACAAAGCTTTTTTTTTTTTTTTTTTTTTTTTTTTTTTATGATGGAATTAAATTTTCTTCTCTGGTAATGTTCTCTACTCATTTACACAAAATTTTACACAGCTGCTGCTGTATAAAAAGGTTGACAAAGTTTGGAGGTTCAGCCTCTGAGGGGAGAAAAACATATATGTATGTACCTCATATTCAGGTACTCAGTTATACTTTGCTGTTTTTGATAGAGCAGCCATGCTGAAATTCAGGTCCTAAAGTATGTTTCAATACTGTCAGTGTCTAACAGGTGGACTTGCAAAGTCTTTGATACATCATCAGGGGGTATATAACACTGCATTGTTAAACATTTCTGTAGCATATCACTTCATAGTGACTATGGCACAGTTTTTTGTGGATGTTTTTCAGCCTACATAAATAATGCTTCATCCCACCCTTGAAATTTTTTTGGTGAGAGCCTAAGCCTACTGAAAAGTACAAAACTCGTGTCTGTTCTTCTCCTTTCTGTTAGTATACATGCTGATTAATAGTATTTTGCAGATGTTTAAGAAAGGGCAGGACCATTCCTAACTGGTTTTACAATTTTTTATAAACTTTAGTTATTCACAAAGCTGGTAGAAGGAAGGAATGGAGTTACTCACTTTCTAGCAGCATGAAGTATAAATTATTTTTCAGAAAAAGAGCAAGGTTTATTATGTTAACATAACATACTTTCCTGATATGCAGTTCTCCAATAAATTCTTAACTTAAGTCACAGAAAAAAGGTATATCTTAGGGGAAAAATATCAGAGCTAAGCAACAGTCTGTGCTCTCAATCTCTCTAAGTTTCTAATACATTAGCAAAAAATATGTTGCAGTCTCTCTTTTTTTCTGCTTTAAACATATTCTACATTCAGAAAAAGGTTTTCTGAATTTCTTGAATGCTTACTGATGTGGTTAAATCAAATATTCCGTAACATTCACATGGACAAACATGCATCATGCAGAGGAACATATAGAACTTATTACTAATATTAAGACTATGAGCCCCAATTTTGTAGGGCAGCCATGTTGACTGAATAACAGGGAAAGTGAATTTCCCAGATCTATGAATACCTTATACAATAAGATGTTTGCTTCATTGTGTAATTTTCTAATTAATTTCACCCACTTAATGTGAAGAGTGGCAAAAATTTTTCAGCAAACATACTGAGTAAGTCTTACAAAAGTAATGACTGACAACAGTTTAAAGTAGCACACCTGTCTACAATGTATGCTTACATCAACGATTTTCAGAATGCTTCTTTACTTAGGATTTTATTTTCCCTTGAATGTTTTCAAAAGAAAGCTCTGAAGATTTCTCCACTTTTCTTGAACAGGAAAAAAGATATGGGGAATGCTAAGTGAAAGACTACTAGTTTCTTCTCTGCTGAAACACCAGAGTGCTAGCTAATTATTTTTTAAGATATTCTAATATAAGGTAATTTTCTTGTCATATAACTTCTCAAGAATGTGTAAGGGAGCAAGTAGTATTACTGTAATATGTAGCTATGCAAGTGGAAAAAAAAAAGAAAATAAGGTAAAGCAAAGAACAGGAAAACCAAAAGGAGTTGCTGAAGAATGAGGAAGAAAATGTGTGCCCTGAAATCAATAGGACCACTTATATGTCGAAAAATGAGAGTCTGTATCAATGTCTTCCTTCAAGAAAGCTAGCTTGATCAAACTATTGGAGTGGTGAGGCTTAAATTTTACATAAATCCTACCTGAGAACGTTCTCTGAAATTATTTTGAGTGCAAGTTATATGTTGTAAAACCACTTCCCTACTGGCAGGCACTCTTATACTAAAGGACTGAAAACCAACAAGAGTAATCCAAAGAAATATATGTACATTTTTTTATCTTGGTGAAAACAAATGAAACTCTGAATTTATCAATTAGTTTCAAGTGGTACAGGAAATTATGCATTTCAAACAAAATATCTATTAGCCAAGAGGGGGAAAAAAAAAAAAAAAAAAAGAAAATATCAGAGCTTCCTTTTTAGGCATAATAAGGAGTTATATCTGGAAGCACTGTTGTCACTGATATTAATCTTTTCATTAACTTATTTAGCATGAATTCATTATCTGGCTGACATTTTAAGTAAGGTCTCCACTGTGTCTGAAATAATCAGTTTGTTCTGCATGGCAAAACTATTTACTCTTGTTATGTTAAAATGAATCACATTAAGAGAATCTGACTTCAGCTGGCAGTTAATTGAGATCAGGGATACAACACTGGTAATCATTTTACAAATGAGTTCCCTGTTTGCATTCAGTTCTGACTTGCAGCTCCTAGCAACATCAAGTCTTTGTTAATAGATCCTTATCAATGGAATTCTTTAGAATACATCCCTTGATTAGAAATGAAAAGAACATATCTTTTCCTACACTTAGTAGTGGCCTTATTGTATGAACTGTTTTTGAAACTCAGGATACATACTATGTAAGATTACATTTGACCTGAGATCAAGCAGTAATATTTTAATACTATTTTAACATTAAAACAAAAGCATAGCTTGCCTTTGGTTTTCAAGCAAGTAATATTTCTTGTCAGAGTGATTCATAAGGCAGCCACTTGTCTTTCTAGAAACAGCGTGAGTAAAATATGCCATCGCAAATGGCAGCTCTTGGAGCCATCCATGCAGATATTCCTGCTAACGGAGAGTTCTTATGTAGCACTTAGTATTTTATAACAAGCTTAGTTGCTTTGACCAGTCTAGAAGGAAATGCACACACAACTGATCACACAGTTGGACTGGACGATGAAGTTAGACTAGATGATGCTTGTAGGTCCCTTCCAACTGAACTATTCCATTCTAGTCTATATATTCTGTTATGTGGACATCAGTTGTGGATTTTTTGTCAATAAACTATATTGGTCTGCAAGGGAAGAGTTTAACAATAAAGGCCAACACTTTGAGTATTACAGGTCAACTAGTCATGTCAGATCACATTAGTAATTCAAAGATCTTTATACAGTGTATATATAATTTTTAAGGACACTGGTATTTGCATTCATAATGCACCTTATCTGTTGTGCAGTTTGATATTTAGGAATGAAAAAAAGTGAAAGGTTTTGGTGTCTAGACACTAGCTGATGTTTTATAATGTTGATTTCTCTATTTTAATTTAAGTATAATTACAGAAGCAATTGCTTATAAAATAACCCCATTATTTTCTAAAACCAGGTGCTTGTGCTGAATTAAATTCAAAGGGCTAATACATACTCTAAATACTTCTGTCATTAGTTGTGGTCTGTTCTTAGTTTCTTACTGCCTTTTATAATGCAACAGTCTTCAAGTATTTCACAGTGTACAAAGACTTGCATCCATTTACAAAACACACAAGTGGAATCTTTTTGCTGACTTTTCCTCCCCTACTAACTGCTATCTAGGACTTCACCTATTGCCACAACAGGTATTTTCTTTAAACTTCCTACATGACTTTGTAATCTTTTATTTCACAGGAGAAGTGTAAATTAGTGACATAAAATCATAGAATGTTTTGGGTTGGAAGGGACCTTTAGAGGTCATCTAGTCCAACCCCCCTGCAGTGAGCAGGGACACCGCTAACTAGATAAGGTTGCTCAGAGCCCCGTCCAACCTGGCCTTGAATGTTTCCAGGGATGGGGTTTCCACTACCTCTCTGGGAAACCTGTTCCATTGTTTCACCACCCTCAATGTAAATAATGTCTTCCTCATATCTAGTCTAAAAATTTTATCTATACTTAGATACATTTTTGTCATCCTGTGGTGCCTTACATTTAATCTGCCATTGTACTGAAATATACTGTTCCTGATTTATTTCTTGGCCAATATTACACATAAAATATATATTTTGAATGAACCCCTGGAATCTTGACACTTATGTGAATCGAGCATTCTTCAGATATTTTAGTCTAGCCAGTCCCTGTTTCAACATTTCATGTCATGAAAGCCTCAGATATAACTCAACAGCAACCATGTAAAATGCTTTTATGTCCTATACTGAAAGATTTATTACAGGACTACTAATAAAACAAACTGTCATTTTACCAAACTACTATTTATTTTCTCCATGAGTCAGATATGTTTTGCTGTCTAAGTTGTGTCACTTGGAATTAGATTTTTTTGAAATTAAAGTCCTCACTATTCTAATTAAATAGCATGAAGATATATTGCATTATATAATTCTAAGCAAAATCAAGTCACATCATTTTACAATAAGACCCAGAAGACTACTGTGCTGTAACACAGTTGTCTGCAAATACTTAGGGAGAAAAATTCCTCCCCGGCCCCCCTTTATTTCAGACCTGGGATCTGTCATTGTTTCAGTTTGAAATGTTCCAACAAATTTTATTGCAGTGGACAAAAGCTGAAGTAAGGTCAAACATGGTCTTGTTTTTGAATTAACAAGTATCTGTATATAATTCAGAAAAATATTCAAAGTACTTTTTTTCCTACACTGTAACAAAAAAAAACCCAAACCTCCATGTACTTCAGATTACTGCTACACCCATCTATCCTTTTTTGCAATATATGCTTTTGTTCTTGGTTTTGAGATTAAGGTACAATTACAAGAGGTTTTTTCCTCCATTTCCAGATCATTAAGCATACCCAATAGTGCCATTTTCCCTCTAAATAAGTACTTAAGCCCTTGTATAAATGTGCTGATTTGCAAATGTGACATTAAATTAAAGTAAATAGATTTACTAATTTCTGGTTAATCTTCACATGAAGGTAATGCTTAAAATTAGGAAAGATTTTCTTATGGTTATGCAGAAAACTGATTTTTATGCAGATTAATATGTAAATCAGAAAGGAAATAGTAGCCCCTCTGATAATAGCTTGATCAAAAGATACTCCTCTTACGAAGACAGAAAAAGAATACATAGCCTACATCCTTAACTTTTTTAATATCTCCTAAATGTAAGGTGATTTTTTAGATATTATATCAAGGCTGCAGCAGAACAAAGAAGATTGAAAACCATCTCTGTACTCCTTCCCCTTAAACAAACTAGTGAGGACAAAAAAGTACCCAAGAATCTCAATAGTAAGTTGCAGGGAAAATTGATACCATTATACAGAGTCAAGTCTGAGGAATCCATTCATGTTATGGTCATGAGAAAAGCCAAACATCATGTCAAACAACTTGGTAGTTCTAAATCTAATTAATAATGTTACACTATCTAGGCCTACTATATACTTTATATCTCAAACAATAGAGCAGAATGTGCTGGGGACACAACTCCCTTCCTGTATAACGTAAGAAAAATTAAGAAACACGCCTTTAACCAAACATTTGTTATAGAACTTCTCTGAGATCAAACTGAAGCTTGTTAAAAAGATAATATTCCATTCATATGTGTTATATAGTATTATATAATGTATTATAAAATACTAATATGCTATCTGCTCATTTGTTCATTTCTGTATGATTTTTCCCCACCTAGTTAACATACTACTTAGCTAAATGCGTACTACTTAGCTTATGCAATGCTACTTATACAATACACTACTTAGTTTATACCATATTTAGTTAATATATTTGAAAGCAAGCCTATTTGCTTCCTGAATTTCCCAATAATTTTAATTTCCTCATGTTTTTTACTAAAATAAATAAAGTAGTACTCTACCAGAATTTTAGTAGCAAAATTGAAAGTGGAATGTTTTGTTGTTTGCAAATATCTTCATCAGAGTTCCTCTGATTTTACAATGATGTATGTTAGACTGTAGACAAAGTTACTATATCTCACTTAACTCATGGCTTTTCATAGAATTCTTTCTTTTGTCTTCACCTGCTTGCAGAATGTCTTCAGTGTCATTATTGTTCTCACTGCTCAACAATGTATACAGAAAGAATTAATTCTCACACATCTTTCATACACCTTCTATTTTCTAATGACATACTTCGAAGGTATAAATGAGCCTTTCCATTTTTAACTCTGATATTTTATATTATCTACACATATATACATAGTTTACATCTACATAAATGTTATCTCTTGACTCCATGCAATAACAAAGTTAGGTTCTGATCCTAGAAAAGGCTGAATCCCTATACTTTCCTCTGACCATAAAAGAATAGAAAAATTAATGGTCCCTACTATAAAGTATGCTTTTGGATGTTACCACATCTGCTAAAATTTCTCCTTTTCCTGCACATATTTTCAGAATGTTGGCATATAATTATGTCCTGGTTTTGGCTGGAATAGAGTTAATTTTCTTCACAGAAGCTAGCATAGTGCTGTGCTTTGGATTTAGTAATAGAAGAATGTTGATAACACAGTGATGTTTTTAGTTGTTGCTAAGTAGTGCTCAGACTACTCAAGGACTTCTTGAGCTTCTCCTGCTCGGCCAGGTGTATAACAATCTGGGAGGCAACACAGCTAGGACAGCTAGCCCAAACTGATCAAAGAGCTATTCCATGCCATATAACGTCATGCTCGGGGGGGCTTAGTCGGTCGGTCGGTCGATCGTGGGGAGAGTGGTCGCTGCTTGGGGACTGATCGTGGCTCGGGGAGTGATTGCTGCTCGGGATGGGCTGGGCATCGGTCAGCAGGTGGTGAGCAATTGCATTGTGCATCACTTGTTTTATATATTCTGTGTATTTTCTTACCATTATTATTATTACTATTGTTATTCTTTTCTCTTATTAAACTATCTCTATCTCAACCCATGGGTCTTACTTTTTTTTTCTTTTCCCCAATTCTCTCCCCCATCCCACTGAGGGAGGGGGGGAGTGAGCGAGCAGCTGCGTGGTGCTTAGTTGCCAGATGGGTTAAACCATGACAGTCCTATTTTGATGCCCAACGTGGTCTCGAAAGGTTGAGATAATGACAGATCTAAACATTTTTTAAACGAATTTGTGACAAGCATTTGTTATATTAGTCTAATAGTCGCTGCTCACAATGTTGTTTTATTTGCTCTCAGAGTTGTTGTCCTTGTTCACAGCATTCTTTTATGTAGAACCTTACCTTCTGTATGTGCTCCCTGTGCTGCTGGTTATCACTTTTTGCAAGTGGATTAAAGTTACTGTTCTGCTGTACTGTGTAATACTGGCTTATGCTGTGATAAAATTGTTGGTCATCAGATTAAGCTCGTATTTGTACTCAATATTGCTGCCAGCTCTGTATTTTGAGAACCATCTATTGGGAATTATGAATAATTATACATCTTACTTTTTCTCCTTGGAGAGCCGGCCTGTGGGGGAGACACCTTACTCCATCTTCCCCTTCTTCTCTGAGCTAATTACAACAGCTCTTGAGAATTTTGAATATCCTTGGGATGTTCAAACCAGCATGGTGCTATTGCTAGGTCTCCTGAACGTGGTTCAGTTTTTACTCAGGGTTAGACTCCTACGTAAATTATATGCCATCCAAAGATCAAATCCTGCAACAGGCACTGTGGCTACTCCAACCTCAGCGACACCCACTGTAGCTACTCCAACTGTGGACACAGGCACTGCGGCTACTCCAACCCCTGCGGCACCCACTGTGGCCACTCAAACCTTGGTGACAGGCACTGCAGCTGAACCAGGAAAAGAACTTGTGCTGGCATCAGTTGCCCCTATACACAAGAAGAAAGCTTGGAAGCGAAAGTCAACTCATTTAGAAAGGGAGGATGAAAGACCAGGGCCATCACAAGGAGAGGAGGAGGAAGAGGAAGAACTCATAAAAGAGACAGAAACCACACGGTTTCTATCCTTGGGTGAGCTGTGAGATATGCGAAAAGATTTCAGCCATCGTGTAGGAGAGCACCTTGTCACCTGGTTGCTCCGATGCTGGGATAATGGGGCCAGTAGCTTGGAACTGGAGGGTAAGGAAGCCAAACAGCTGGGATCCCTTTCTAGGGAAGGGGGCATTGACAAATCGATTGGAAAAGGGACACAAATCCTCAGCCTCTGGAGGCGACTACTGTCAGCCATGAAGGAAAGATATCCCTTCAAGGAAGATGCCATATATTGCCCAGGCAAATGGACTACTGTGAAGAAAGGTATCCAGTATCTGAGGGAACTATCTGTCCTGAAGGTGATTTATAGCAATCTTAACAATGACCAGTCACCCAAAGATCCAGATAATGTCCGGTGCACACAACCCATGTTGCGGAAGTTGTTACGGAGCACACCAACACCATATGCCAACTCATTGGCAATAATAAACTGGAAAGATGGAGAGGGACCAACAGTGGATGAAGTGGCTAGCCAGCTCCAGGAATACAAAGAAAGTATCTCTTTTTCCCTCATCTCTGCTGTGAAGAAAATGTCCTGGAAGTTTGAACAATTTCAAAAGCATATGTTCTACTCCCCACCTGTCCACACCAGTATCTCAGCCATTGGAAGTAAGTGCCCAATGTGGGGCTCAAACCCATGACCCTGAGATTAAGAGTGTCATGCTCTACCAACTTAGCTCACCAGGCTTGGGTGTAATCAGTATTCTTCTAGTACTAAAATCAAAACGCAGCACTATGCTAGCTACTATGAAGAAACTTAATTCTATCCCAGACAAAACCAGGAAAATTATTAATATAAATAAATCAATATTTAATACAAATCACTGTCTTTTTTCTGGATAAAATGCAATAATATAAAAAAGATGTTTCCCTTTCTGTTAATAATATTAGATTAAGAAAACATTTAATCATTATTTAATCAGAAGGTTATTATTTTTATGAACTTCAGAACACAACTGTTTCATTAGGTTCAGATTAAAGGAAGGAAAAATATATAAAAATGTACCTCTTTTTCCATATAAAAGAAACACATTTCATTATTACGTTACTGCTGAAGAAATCACTGTGTCTACTATGAAAACAATATTGGGCCCAAAGGTCTTGTGATATTCATATTTTCTCTCTGTTACATATTATACAGTACATGTCAGAATCATCTACAAGTATCTTGGAACTTATTTTCATCCTCTCTGTCCTGGTTTTGGCTGGGACAGAGTTAATTTTCTTCACAGAAGCTAGCATAGTGCTGTGCTTTGGATTTAGGGCTAGAAGAATGTTGATAACACAGTGATGTTTTTAGTTGTTGCCAAGTAGTGCTCAGACTACTCAAGGACTTTTTGAGCTTCTCCTGCTCGGCCAGGTGCATAACAAGCTGGGAGTACAGCACAGCTAGGAGAGCTAGCCCAAACTGACCAAAGAGCTATTCCATACCATAGAACGTCATGCTCGGGGGGGTTAGTTCGTTCGTCGGTCGGTCGGTCGGTCGCGGGCAGAGTGGTCGCAGCTCGGGCTGTGTGATCGCGGCTCGGGGGGAGCGATCGCTGCTCGGGACGGGCTGGGCACCGGTCAGCGGGTGGTGAGCAATTGCATTGTGCATCACTTGTTTTATATATTCTGTATATTTTCTTACTATTATTATTATTATTATTATTATTATTATTATTATTCTCTCTTATTAAACTGTCTCTATCTCAACCCACGGGTCTTACTTTTTTTTTTTTCCTTTTCTACAATTCTCTCCCCCATCCCACAGAGGGAGGGGGGGGAGTGAGTGAGCGGCTGCGTGGTGCTTAGTTGCCAGCCGGGTTAAACCGCGACACTCTCTTATTACTGAAGAATAAAATAGCATTTACTGAAAATCAACCAAATGTAGAAATTTTGAAGTTGAAAGAAAATACAATTCCATGTAATGCGCTAATAATTTTTGAAGTAAATGACCCAAGACTGTAAAAAGATTAGAAATATCCAACTAACGGCTTTTCCCTTGATATAAGTAAATATGGCTAGGGAAGCCAACCATGTTTTTTAAAGGGAATATAATTTATATTCTTAGCTTTAACCCAGTATATTTCTGAAATCACTGAAATGAAATGTATAAAAATAACCTAGATTTACAGTAGTGTAAAGAAACTTCTGTTTGGTAACTCTTGGAGAGGGCAAATACTGACCAGTACTGACTTCATTTATGATGAAAGATTTCTGAAGATGAAGTTAATGGAAAAAGAAAAGAAGGCAACAAGAAGACAGGTAGTTCAGAGGCCTCTATATTTATGTACAGTGAAAAATTTATTAAATGTATTTAAAAAAATATTACATCTAACTGGCAATATAATGAATTGATCTAGTGAAAAAAGTGTCTTTAAAAAGTGCAGTTATTTAATCTTCTATATGTTGTGTATTCTACGATTACAGGCTATAATACACAAATAAGTTTTAAGAATGTTCAGGTATATGCTTTCCCTGGAAAAGGGTAAAAATATTGAAATGTGTCTTTTTTTTTCTGTGAGCTCTCCATTTCATTTGTCATTTCTCATTACTCATCAAAACCAACAATAACAAGCAATCAAAATACTTGATTTTCTGCCCTTCAAATATTCTAAATAGTATTTTGATGAATAATAAAATCATCAGAATGTAGAAACATGATGAACATTGATTATGTTCAGAATACAATTCCAGTAGACTATTAATACTGAAAACATACAAGAAGAAGTTCCAGCAAGGGTGATCTTAAAATTACGTATGTTGGAAAATGATTCCCTGATCAACTACACACATGACATTTGTAAACAATATTGAAATCATCTAGCTATTCACTTTATATAGATACATATACCAGTTTATTTTGCATGAGAAATATTCCTTAAGCACAACTGGAGTACTGTAAAACTTTTACTAAATTCAGGAAAATGGGAAACAGATTTTTTTCCAGTTCCCGCAGGATCAATATCATCCTCCCTCTGTCCCAAAGCATAATACAAGACAATAACTTGTATCAACACTTTCTTTTCCTCTCCTCAACACTTTCTTTACCTTTGTCTTTACCAACACTGTTGGGCCCCAGGCTTTGGGGATGAAATCCCAGATTGATCCAAACACAAACCCACCAGCAGTGAAGGAAGAGTTAGTGTGTGAATTACAAGAGCTTGATTCCTACAAATCAATGGGCCCTGATGCCATCCACCCAAGGGTGTTGAGAGAGCTGGCTGACATCATTGTGACGCCATTCTCCATAATCTTTGAGAAGTCATGGAGATTGGGGCATGTCCCAGAGGACTGGAGAAAGGCAAATGTTACCCCTATCTACAAGAAGGGCTCAAGGGAGGATCCAGGTAATTACAGGCCCACCAGTCTTACTTCAGTCCTTGGGAAAGTTATGGAATTAATCCTCCTGGGGGCCATCACAAGTCAAATGAAGCATGTGATTGGGAAAAGTCAACATGGATTCACTAAGGGCCGATTGTGCCTGACAAACCTGGTGGCCTTCTATGACAAAGTGGCCTGCTCGGTTCACATGGGGTGAACGGTGGACATTGTCTACCTGGACTTCTCCAAGGCTTTTGATATGCTTTTGATAAACTTTTCCATGGCCTCCTCCTGGAGACATTGATACATTATAGCCCAGATAAGTGGTCTGTGTAGTGAGTGGGGAATTGGCTGGCAGGCCACACTCAAAGGGTGGTGGTAAATAGCTCTTTTTCTGACTGGCAACCTGTCACAAGTGGGGTCCCCCAGGAATTGATATTGGGCCCAACATTATTCCATATCTTCATAAATGATCTAGATGATGGGATCAAGTGTAGCCTGATGAAGTTTGCAGATGACACGAAATTGAGTGGGGAAGTAGACACTCCAGAAGGGAGAGCCACGCCGCAGGAAGATCTGGATAGGCTGAAAGAGTGGACTAACAAGAACTTTATGAAGTTCAACACATTAACAAGTGTAAGGTCTTACACCTGGGAAAACACAATCCAGGAGTGCAGCACAGACTGGGATCCACCTGGCTGATGATCAGCTCTGTGGAAAGGGACCTGGGGGTCCTGGTGGACAGGAAGCTCAATAAGAGTGAACAGTGGTCAATAGGATGTTGGGTTGCATCAAAAAGCGAAGCACCAGCAGAGATAAAGAAGTCATTATCCTATTCTACTCAGAACTTGTCAGGGCACACCTGGAATACTGTGTACAGTTCTGGTCCCTGCTATACAAAAAAGATGTGGACAGGCTGGAGGGGGTCCAGAGAAGGGCCACCAAGATGATCAAAGGACTGGGAAGCCTTCCGTATGAGGAAGGGCTGAGAGAACTGTGTTTGTTCAGCCTTGAGAAAAGGAGGCTTAGAGGGGATCTCATCATCATGTACCAGTACCTAAGGGGTAGCTATAAGGAAGGTGGAGACTCCCTTTTCCCATGGTGTGTATTGTTACCTCTTGTGTCAGTAAATCAGATTTACAAAAAGGCTAGTCTCTTTTCTGTAACCCTGATTTGCTCCCACAGAATTAGTTTCAATTTATATTTGAATTTCAATTTATCCTTGTATCAGAACTTCTATATTCAAAAATCAAAACATCAAAAACCATTGAACATTAGTATTGGAAAATAGAATCCAGTCGATCAAATTATATTCTACTTTTAGGTAACAATCCAGCATCTCCTGTTTAAGATTGCCTAAATTCAGAGGTGTCTCCTTTGTGAGTCCTAAAATTCCCTGATCACCTTGAGTTTGGTCACTAGCTTCTGTATAGAACTTTATTTATTGACATTAAGCAAATAGTAAGTGAACTGGGAAAAGTTGAAAGCAGTAAGAAATATTATTAAATACTTGTGGCCTTGCTACTCATCTTTTGCATAGCAATCTAACAGCCAGAATATATACCCAGAAATTTGCGATTAGCTTTCAACTTGACAGGTATTACCCACAGAGCAGAACTAGGTTCTACTCACCAGAATGCATGCATATTTTATATTAACTGTAATTCAGTGAAAAGAAAAAAGAAAAACAATAATGGATTCCTGAATAGGGGATCATTACCAGGCTAGGCTGGGATTAAATGAGACATGATTACTGCTTAGGGTATAAGACCACTACCAAAATAAAAGGCAGATATGTTTCTCATTCACTTTCCTCAAAGGAAACCCAGCAATTAATGTCACTTGTACTATCAAGAGCAAAAATACAAATTTTTAATAAAAATAAAATTATTAATTCTCACTAACAATCTTAATTAAAGCACAAAACCCCACCCAAACTCTAAACATCAATTATCTTCCTGTGATTAGTGCTGACTACAGGCACTTAATGTAAGATGCTTCTAGTTTTGAAAAAGGCTTTGCTCAGCAGATAACTCTCTACCATGCTATCAAAATATGTATTTTTCTTTCATAATTAATTCTTAAATGTAAAACACAGATAAGCAGTATTGCAGCTGCCACAAAAGTGGGTAAAGTGAATCAATAAGGCAGGTATCTGTCATACTGATAAATAGAAGAATCTCTTCCAAGTTGCATGTGTTATCTAAATAAGAAAATATATTTACAAAACCTATGTGTAAAAGTCGCATTTATCATTTATTTCTTGGGTATGCATAAAAAGGGACAACTTTGAAAAAATATGTTCCTAAAGCCCCCTTCACAGATATCCTACCAAAATCATTAGCATTTATAACCTCTGAATGTATATAAAGAAATTAATGAAAGAAACAACTCTACATTTTCTGATTTGGTTCAAAAATTGATTGACTTTTTGGGAGAGGTGAAAAAAAAAAAAACATCATATGAGTAACCTTGTCATGGTTTAACCCGGCTGGGGGTCCAGGGTTCAAGTCCCTGTTCGGGCGCCATATACCATTTACGTCATGCTTAGGTCCTACCCTTACAATACATTCCAATTAATCACCACCAATTTCCCATTTTGATATATATACACAGATAGCATTCCCTTAGTCTATGGACCATCCCTCTGAAATGTCCATTGGGTTCATTTAGTCCATGGTTTTGGGCTTCATCTGTTGTAACAGTCTTTCAGGGCAGGAGAATTGGGGTCTGGTGTTGGGTTGTTGCATGCTGAAATCAGTTCTGGTTCCATCCACCGCCCTTCCTCAGTTTTCTTCAAAATTAATTCTTCCTAATCTGGGTGATTCTTACTGCTATACCATTGATAGGACATACAGCAATAGTAGAAATGATGACATACTGTATTATAAAGCAATTAACATAATACAATTCAGTTCATTGGCTGTTTTCACCCAAAATCAAATCCCTTTGAGGTACACATCGGACTTCCCCATCCTTTCGCATCACCCACCAAGTAGAGCCAGGTCCTTGGGCAAAAGCAATCCCCCGGATGGGTTTGCCTTTACCTGAGGCAGGAGTAACCCAGACTGTCTTCCCCAGCATATTTTTTACATGCACTACAGGGCTACAGTACGTAAGAGGTTTGATTGGGCAGGGCCAGCTTGGTAGGCAGATCCTCTAGTGTTAACTAATACCCTCTCCTGAGGTAGTCTATGCCCAGGATGCACGGAGCATCTGGGCCAGTCACAATCCGGTGCTTTTGCCACTCATTCCCGGTTAGGCTCACTTCGGCCTCCAATACAGTCAGCTCTTGAGATCCCCCTGTCACTCCAGAAATACAAATGGATTCTGCCCCTATATGGCTTGATGGCATTAGAGTACACTGTGCACCGGTGTCTACTAAAGCTCTATACTTCTGTGGGTCTGACGTGCCAGGCCATTGAATCCACAGTCCAGTAAACCCTGTTGTCCCTTTCCTCCACCTGGCTGGAGGCAGGGCCCCTCTAATTCTGGTCACTGTTGCTCATGGTTTGTGTGTATGAGTCAGAAGTTCCTTCATCACAATCAGAATCAAGATCAGCCCTTCTATTTTGTCTGAAAAAACTACGGTCTGCCCAGTCTCTGGAAATTGGAGCAACAGGTTTCTTGGAAGAGCCCCCTTTTGTGCTTGTTTTTCTTTGCAACTCGCATACTCGTGACTCTAGGGCCGAGGTAGGCTTTCCATCCCATTTCCTCATATCCTCTCCGTGGTCACGCAGGTAAAACCATAGAGTGCCCCGTGGTGTGTACCCTCGATATTCTTTTTCTTGAGCAGAAGGGCACTTAATTCTAATGGCTGAGATACTGGTCTGTACAGGAGGGGAGTAGGGCATACGCTTTTCGAGTCATTCAAACTTCCGAGACAGTTTCTCCACAGCTGAAACAAAGGGGGAAGAAGAGATACTTTCTTCATATTCCCGGAGCTGGCTAGCCACTTCATCCACTGTTGGTCCCCGTCCAGCTTCCCAGCTCATCGTTGCCCATGTGTTGGCAAATGATGTTGGTGCGCTCCGTAACAACTTCCGCCACACGGGTCGTGTGCACTGGACACTATCTGGATCTTTGGGCAGCTGGTCATTGTCCAAGTCACTATAAATCACTTCCAGGACAGCTAATTCCCTCAGGTACTGGATGCCTTTCTCCACGGTGGTCCATTTGCTTGGGTGATATGTGACATCTTCTTTGAAGGGATATCTTTCCTTCATGGCTGACAGTAGTCGTCTCCAGAGGCTGAGGATTTGTGTCCCTTTTCCAATTGCTTTGTCAATGCCCCCTTCCCTAGAAAGGGATCCTAGTTGCTTGGCTTCCTTACCCTCGAGTTCCAGGCTGTTGGCCCCATTATCCCAGCATCGGAGTAGCCAGGTGACAATGTGCTCACCTGGACGACGGCTGAAATCTTTTCGGATATCTCACAGCTCACTCAAGGATAGGGATCGGGTGGTTTCTGTCTCGTTTATGAGCTCTTCCTCCTCCTCTTGTGATGGTCCCGCTTTTTCATCCTCCCTTTCCAAATGAGTTGGCTTTCGCTTCCAAGATTTCTTCTTTTGTATAGGGGTGACTGATACTGGCACGGGTTGTTTCGTTGGTTCAGCCGCAATGCCTGTGGCCTGGGTTGGAGTAGCCGCAGTGCACATCACTGGGGTTGGAGTAGCTGCAGTGTATATCACCAGGGTTGGAGTAGTTGCAGTGGCTGTGGCCTGGGTTGGAGTAACCGTAGTGGCTGTGGCCTGGGTTGGAGCAGCTGCAGTGGCTGTGGCCAGGGTTGGAGTAGCTGCAGTGGGTGTGGTCGGGGTTGGAGTAGCTGCAGTGGGTGTGGTCGGGGTTGGAGTAGCCGCAGTGGCTGTGGCCTTGCCATCAGATCCAGAGACTTTCTGTTCCCTTTGGATGTATTGAAGCGTATTGGGCTCGGTAAGCATGGGCCAGGCCCCAGCACATTGCAGTGATTTGGGTTTGCCTAGAATTGCCAGGGTGACAGCATACCTTTTCCAAATATTCTACCAGTTTTTCAGGATTCTGCACTTGTTCAGGAGTGAATTTCCAAAACACTGGAGGTGCCCATCGTTCTAGGCATTTACCCATACTACCCCAAATACCCTGCCACTCATAACTATCCAGCCTTGGGGGAGACATCTGGATGGTATTATTAAGTTGCTTACTAACTTTGGACAAAACTGAAACAATATTCCAAATAGATATCAATAGATATATCTTAACTATCCAAGGATGTTCAAGATACTGAAAAGTTATTGTAATGAAGGAGGAAACATCATCAAAGAAGGCAGAAAAAATGCCATTCTGTATTTCCTCCAGAACAAACTTTTCAGAGTCCCATGTATAATTGCTAATATTCCCCGCAAGGTGGTACCCAAAGTGCAGTACAGACTTCGACATGAAACCCAAATACCAGATAAAGCTCAAGATCATTGTTTTAATAACAAGTTTCCCAAGCAAAACATGTTTAGTCACTGCAGAGCATAACAAACTGCAAAAACCAACACCAACTTTTAACAAGTACAGCAAAGGACGGAGCATGGTGCAGATCGGATAAACTGAGATCGAGAACAAATGAATCAATTCGTGACCCACAACTGTTTAACAGATATAAATTCCTTAATATTCTCTGGTTACTCTGTCGTTATCTCAAGCCCTTCGAGCCCCACGTTGGGCACCAAAAAGGACTGTCGTGGTTTAACCCGGCTGGCAGCTAAGCACCACGCAGCCGCTCGCTCACTCCCCCCCCTCCCTCAGTGGGGTGGGGGAGAGAATTGGGAAGGAGAAAAAGGTTAGAGCCGAGGGCTGAGATAAAGACAGTTTAATAAGAGAAAATAATAATAATAGTAATAATGAGAATGATAACAAAATATACAGAACATACAAAACGAATGATGCACAATGCAATTGCTCACCACCCGCCAACCGATGCCCAGCCCGTCCCGAGCAGCAATCACTCCCCGAGCCGCGATCAGTCCCTGAGCAGCGATTACTCTCCCCGCGACTGACCGACCGACTAAACCCCCCCGAGCATGACGTTATATGGTATGGAATAGCTCTTTGGTCAGTTTGGGTTAGCTCTCCTAGCTGTGCTGTACTCCCAGCTTGTTATGCACCTGGCCGAGCAGGAGAAGCTCAAAAAGTCCTTGAGAAGTCTGAGCACTACTTAGCAACAACTAAAAACATCAGTGTGTTATCAACATTCTTCTAGCACTAAATCCAAAGCACAGCACTATGCTAGCTTCTGTGAAGAAAATTAACTCTATCCCAGCCAAAACCAGGACAAGCCTGTAATCCCTAGCATATTCTTGCCCATATTCTTCTATTGTAGCAGACAGAAAATTATTGGTTCCATTTGTTTAATACACAAACACAGATGTTCTTATAACCAGAAATATCTTTCAGTGAGATAATTAGGGTAGATTCATGAGCCTTTACAGTTGTGTCAATTTACACCTGTCAAAGAGCTGTCAGTTATTCTGCCAACTTATGTATGTCCTTTTTAAAAAAAAAAAAATATTTTTAGTTTGATTCATAAGGCTATGTTTGCACTGATGATTAAGGTTAATCATACAATAACCTTTTAGCTCATACTTACCAAGTGTTAGTCTTAGAAATACTTTAGCTGACCCTACAGTTAGGTGATGAATTTTCTCTCCTGCAAGTTCTCTTAAAATGGTATTAACCCAGTTCTTCTATGTTCTCTTGCCTTTATTAAGCAGCAGGCATGTGCTGCATAGTCTTAGGAGATGACCAGCCAGAATCTCACAGCTTCCTGCACCTCATTTGCTACCCCATTTTCTATCTACTGCTCTTATGTTGAGACAATTCTTGAGAGCTCTGTTATCTTTCTTATGTTTAGATATCGGTGTTCACACGTGTCCTGTGCTCCCATACATTTAATGAGTACATAGGACACCTTTAAGTTCATTAATTACATGTGTATAGTGCCATCTGAGATATGCCACAGAATCCACCTTGCCTCTGGACACCACTGTAGAAGATTATTAGTATCCTGTATGCTCTTTGTAACATTTGCCAGACTTATATGAGTGTTTTGGATACTCTAGGCCATCTGAAGCGATATTGGACATCTGTCTTCAAGGAGCTGAATTGTACTGTTCTTCAATGCACTCAACAGAGCTGGGTGAGCAGCTCAGTTCACTCTTGCCTAAGTGTATATATACAGGCTGGTAAGAGGAGTAGTTCTCTAGTCTTTGCTGACAGTATGCAGCTGATCTTCAACGGCTATAATGTAATCTATAACCTAGCTCCCAGGAGATCATCTGCAAGTGGACACATATATTTTTGATGTCTACATCTCAAATGGAATAACAGCTAAGTAGGAATCCAAGAATAAACTTCTAAAATTAAATCATTAAATAAAATTAATAATATTCATTATCATTAATTATTAAATATATAAAATTAAATATTTTTACTTATATAATAAATAAATAAATAAATAAATAAATAAAATGAATAAAATTAAAATACAAAAATTTAAAACCATGGTATGGATCACTGGTATTTGCCAGGAAGTGTAAAGGAGATGGATGATTCAGTGCACTAAGCCAGTTTCATACAATATGAGTTCCTTGCTTATTAAAAAGAAAAAAAAAACACCAACAACCCCCCCCCCCCCCCAACAAACACACACACAAGCCTGAGATGTATAACTGAATATAAAATTTTAAAAAATCAGATTTACAGACCTGTATTAAATATGGGTAGCAAGAATAATGCAATGTTTTTTAGTGGGGGGTTTTCACTCTGAAATCACACCTTTATAGATATCTGCCAAATCTAGCAAAAGTTGTCCTACTGTTCACTGTCAATATTTCGGAGAAAGATATATGTTATAAATCTGATGCAATTAGCTGACAAAAAAGCATCCAAGAAGCATAAACAAAGTCATCCATTGTTCTTTTGGTCCTTCTCCACACTCCATAGAATCTTTCTACTTCATTCCACATGATTATTCAGTTCTTTGCATACTGGTGTGAAGACATGCTGGCACCATCAGCAAACAGGAAAACGAGTACAAAGAAGGAATAGCATTTTTGATTACCTTGCTTTCACGAAAAGCATCCCTGTTAGGCTTGTATGTTTGTAACAGAAATCGTAAGGGAAGTAAAAAAGCAGGGTTGTTAGAATGGGAAAATTCAGTATCATAGAAATTATTTCTATTTTGGAAGGAATTTCTCCTTCAAACATAAGAAAAATAAGACTTCTAATAAAGTCTGCTTTAAACTGGTAGCTCTAGACTTAGACAATTATGAAAAGGTATGAAATTCTGGTTTGGGGTTTTGTTGGGTTTTTTTCCATCCAGAGGAACTATTACTTATTCACACTAGGAAAAACAATTCATTATTTAAATATTTATTTATTTAAATATTTTTAAATTTAAAAATTATTTATTTAAATATAATACTAAATAAAATGCCTCCTGAGCACTTTATGAGGTTTTCATAAAGTATTAAGCTTCCAGACAGTAAATCTGGCTTGCTCAGCCTGAAGAAGAGAAGGCTGAGAGGGGACCTCATCAACACATACAAATATCTTAAGGGTGGAAGTCACGGTGACAGAGCCAGACTCTTCTCAGTGGTGCTCAGTGAGAGGACAAGGGGCAATGGGCACAAACAGAAGCATAAGAGGTTTCAGTTGAATATGCAGAAGAACTTCTTTACTTTGAGGGTGACAGAGCACTGGAACAGGCTGCCCAAGGGGGTTGTGGAGCCTCCTTCTCTGGAGATATTCAAAGTCCACCTGGACGATGTCCTGTGTAACATGATCTAGGAGAACCTGCTTTAGCAGGGGGGTTGGACTAGATGATCTCCCGAGGTCCCTTCCAACCCTTGTGATTCTGTGAAATCAGATTTATAGACTAATATAGCTGATTGAAGGTAAGTATGTGAATTTCTACATGTTTATTCCCAGCTGCGATGGGCTGATCACAGCCAGAAGCCAAGCATCCACCCTGCTTTTCACTCACACCCATTTCCCAGTGGATGGGGTGAAAAATAGAAGACAAAAAGATAAGTGGTTCAAGATAAAGACAGTTTAGTAAGAAAAGCAAATGCTACACTTGCAAGCAAAACAAAATCATAAATTAATTCACTACTTTCCACTGGCAGGCAGATGTCCAGTCACTTCCTGGACAGCAGAGCCCCAGTTGCCTGGGATGACAAACAACAAATATTCACCCTCCGTCCTTCTTTTCTTGGGCTGAGCATGGTGTTATATGGTATGGAATATCCTGTTGGTCAGTTTGGCCAGTTGTCTTGGCTGTGTCCACTCCCAACCTCTTGCCCACCCGTAGCCTACTGACTCCTGAGAGGATGGGAGTGGTAGGAGTGAAAGCCTTGGCGCTGCTGGACATTGACTAGGGTTCTGTGCTTGTAGCCCCACAAAGCTATAAATCCATAACATCAAAGAAAAAAAAGAGAAAAAGAAAAGAAGAAAAAAGAAAAAAGAGAAAAGAAAAAAAAAGAAGAAAGAAAAAAGAAAATAAGAAAAAAAGAAAAAGAAATAATGTGCATGGAATCATTCCCAGAATAAACTAATCATTTTAATAAGAGTTATCCCACATTTGCTTCATAAGGGTTAGAGATTCTTGATTTATATCACCATTTCACTTGAAAACAGCAAAGCATTTTGGGCTTGTTCTTTCATTTAAGATTAGATGTTTAAATATTTGCCCGTCTCCCATCCCAGTTTAATATCGCAAATTATGTAAAACACGGACTTTTATTTGTAGCAAGATACAGACCTACAACTAATGACAATTCTTACAATTTCTTTGAGTGAGTTGAAGTTCAGTATCTGCCCCACTGCGTATGATCACTTTATGCATATGAATACCCTATGCCCAGAAGTTATGTAACTTCTGATCCATGCAAACCTTAAACTGGATCCACTCCAACAGGAAATACAATTGATTCATGCAAGTCAAGATCATGCAGAAAAACAAATTTAAAATCAAGAAAATAATAGAGATAATTTCTGAAATATTTAATTGTAATGTGAACTTCCATCATATTCATGACAAAACAAACCAGTATTATATAAATTTTTTTTCCTTTTCAGATAATGACACAAATCTTAACCCTAATTTTTAGCTCTCTGGACCCTTTGGTCATTTTTTAGCTTCAGAAGTTAAAACAATAAAACAATATTAAACTAAACTTGACATTTTGATATTATACCATAGGAAGAAACCACAAGAATTTCCAAGACAAGAAAACTGTGCTGAGATCAACTTCTCTGAATCTTTCATTTTTGTCTGGTGGAAAGACAACAGAGAGCAAAGGTCACTTCACTTCCCTCTGTTCCTGGGCATTTATGTTACCTGTAAGACTGTTCCTGAAATAATTTCTTGTAGAACCAAGGTCATAATTATATATTTTTATCTTTCTTTTAGTAATTTCATATTTTCATGCATACAATTGAAAAGCTTGTGAGCTAAAAGAGACTACCTCTCCTTCAGACTGGAAAGAAAGTAAAGGTGGGAGAAGGATTGCTATTTTTAGGAGCCTAAACAAGAAAAATAAAAGTGAAAGAAAAGTAAAAAGAATCTCAGAGAGCTACTTTAATACTCAGCACAAAGGCAACATGAACTGTGTTAACTTGAATCTCCATCCCCAGAAGAGAGAAACTGAAGTTACTAATGGTCCTCTTTTCTACACGGCTTAAAAAAACAAGAGAGCATTAGCATAAATCTTTCCAAGCCTTTACATGCCAATCTTTCCTTGTATCCTTGTATTACCTATTGTATCTGTAAACTCTTTACAAGAGAAATAATGTCTTACTACATACCTGCTGGCACAGAAGGCTTTCCTGGAATCTGCCAGATCTGTTATGAGCCTATATTCAGGCAAGTAAACATTCCTGGATGTAGGTTACAGGTTGCCGCTTACTTGGACTTGTGCTATTTTCATCCAAATCATCTGTCTTGTTTCACTTGTGGCTCACTGCTGTTGCATTCACATCACATTTTGGCAAAATGAACGTAGTTTTCCAACTGTTTCTTATGCCTTTGGTCCGACTCAGAAAAGGCCCTTCTTGCATTCCTGCACCTTGTTTTTCTGCTGAGAGGAACATAGGACTGAAGAAGTGGAGCATGTTTGTGGAGATGAACCTGTGCCATACTGCAAAAAGCCCACAGTAGGGCAAACTTGTTCTAGGGGCTATATTTCTGAGAACAGAACAAAAGTTAGTGCTAGTTTTGCTTCCTCACTTCTATCATAGAATCATAGAATGCTTTGGGTTGGAAGGGACCTTTAGAAGTCATCTAGCCCAAACCCCCTGCAGTGGGAAGGGACACCTTTTACTAGATCAGATTCCTCAGAGCCCCGTCCAACCTGACCTTGAATACTTCCAGGGATGGGGCCTCCACTACCTCTCTGGGCAACCCGTTCCAGTGTTTCACTACCCTCATTGTAAAGAATTTCTTCCTTATATCTAGCCTAAACCTACCCTCCTTAGTTTAAAATCATTACCCCTTGTCCTGTCACAGCTGTCTCTACTAAAAAGATTGTCTCCATCTTTCCTATAGGCCCCCTTGAAGTACTGAAAGGCCGTAATCAGGTCTCCCCACAGCCTTCTCTTCTCCAGGCTGAACAAGCCCAACTCCCTCAGCCTGTCCTCATAGGAGAGGTGCTCCAGCCCTTGGATCATTTTTGTGGCCCTCCTCTGGACCCGCTCCAACAGTTCCATGTCCTTCTTGTGCTGAGGGCTCCAGAGCTCCAGGTGGTATCTCAGCAGAGCGGAGTAGAAGGGCAGAATCCCCTCCCTTGACTTGCTGTACATGCTGCTTTTGATGCAGCCCAGGGTACGGTTGGCCTTCTGGGCTGTCAGCACACACTGCTGGCTCATGTCCAGCTTTTCATCCACCAGCACCCCCAAGTCCCTCTTGGCAGGGCTGCTCTCAATCCTTTCTTCCCCCAGTCTGTATTGATACTGGGGGTTATCCCGACCCAGGTGCAGGACCTTGCACTTGGCCTCATTGAACCTCATGAATTTCGCACAGGCCCACCTCTCCAGCTTGTCCAGGTCTCTTTGGATGATGTCCCATCCCTCTGGCTTGTCAACTGCACCACTCAGCTTGGTGTCATCTGCAAACTTGCTGAAGGTGCAGTCAATCCTGCTGTCTATGTCACTGATAAAAACATTAAACAGCACTGGTCCCAGTATGGACCTCTGAGGGACACCACCTGTCACTGGTCTCCATCTGGACATTGAGCCATTGGCCACTACCTTCTGGATGCAACCATCCAACCAATTCCCTACCCACCAAACAGTCCACCCATCAAATCTGTATCTCCCCAATTTAGAGAAAAGGATGTTGTGAAGACCACGTCAAAGGATTTATGGAAGTCCAGATAGATGACATCTGTTATTCTCTCTTGTCCACTGATGCAGTCACTCCATCATAGAAAGTCACTAAGTTGGTCAGGCAGGACTTGCCCTTGGTGAAGCCATGCTGGCTATCTCAAATCCCCTCCCTGATCTCCATGTGCCATAGCATAGCTTCTAGGAGGATCTGTTCCATGATCTTCCCAGGCACAGAGGTGAGGCTGATAGGTCAGTAGTTCTCAGGGTTTTCTTTTCTACCCTTTTTGAAAATGGGCACAATGTTTTCTTTCTTCCAGTCCCCAGGGACTTCACCTGACTGCCATGACTTTTCAAATATCATGGAGAGTGGCTTGGAAACTACATCAGCCTATTCCCTCAGGGCTCTAGGATGCATCTCATCAGGCCCCATAGACTTATATGTATGTTCAGGTTCCTCAGGCAGTCACAAACCTGATCTTCCCTTACAGTAGGAGGGACTTTACCCCCCTGGTCCCCATCTTGTGGTCTACTGACTTGGGAGGGGCGAGGAGAGAGGTTGCCAGTGAAGACTGAGGCAAAAAAGTTGTTGAGTACCTCAGCCGCCTTCTCGTCTGTTGATACCAGGTCACCATTCTTGTTCGTCAGTGGGGGTATGCTTTCTTTAACCTTCTTTTTCTGTCTGACATACCTGTAAAAGCCCTTCTTGTTATTCTTTGCATCCCTTGACAAATTCAGATCCAGACGCGCCTTGGCCCTCCGGACCCCACTCCTACACAACCAGGCAGCGTCCCTATACTCTTCCCAGGATGCCTGTCCCTGCTTCCACTGCCTGTGCAGTTCCCTCTTCCTCCTTAGTTTGACCAGCATCTCTTGTCTCAACCACGCTGGTCTCTTCCCTTCTTTGCCTGATTTCTTACACTTGGAGACTGAGAGCTCTTGCACTCTATGGAACACTTACTTAAAAATCTGCCAGCTCTGTTCTGTTCCCGTGTCCCTGAGAATGCTTTCACAGGGGGTCCTTCTGACTAACTCCTTGAAGAGCTGGAATTTTGCTTTCCTAAAATTTAGGGTCCTGACTATACTCCTTGTTTTTCCCATTTCCCTCAGGAATGTGAACTGATCACAATGTGTGATCACTGCAGCCCAGGCTGCCTCCAATCTTGATGTCACCAATTAGCTCACTTGCATTGGTGACTGTCAGGTCCAGTATTGCATCTCCTCGGGTAGGGGTGTCTATTACCTGGCTTAAGAAGTTATCCTCAATGCACTCTAGGAATGTCCTGGATTGCCTACAGCTTGCCGTGTTATCTTTCCAGCAGTTATCCTCAAGCTTCAGATGTTAACATCTTCATTTAATAAATGAGTTGTTGCACTGAATTCTTCTGTGTTGGCATTGTGGTTGTGTGGATTGGAGTGGAAAATAAAGCCTTGAGTTAACATGTTACTATAGACATAACCATCTGAGCTACAAATCAAATTGAAATTAAGCTACTTTTTCTTTACTCTAATAGGCTTTTAAACATACTCAGTTCTTCCTGTCTCTCTATGAGAGGTGATGCTACTTTTGTATGTTTACTATGGAAGACAAAATACCTCATGGGGAACCTACGTTCAAGGTAATTACGTTTCTTCCATAAAACAGCTGGGCTTCTTAGTATTTTATGAAAAATTTAAGAAAACTACACAGTAACAAACAATTGTCCAGGTGTAAGTGGCACTAGCTATATAATATATAACACTGTCTTCTGTATGAAATGTAAAGTTGATTGCTGTTCTCTACACGTTTTTTTTTTTTTTTTTTTGCCTTTCCTTACTGTGGTTGAATGAATAATATAAAGAATCTGTCAGAATGATTTACATGTTCACCAGAACAATCTGACTGTAACTATCTTTCTCCTGCCTCATTTATTCTATTCAAAGAGAGAAAGAGAGGTGGGCATAGGAACAAACTATAGAGACTTACCTGCAACAGAACTGAAAACCACAGCTGTTAGCTCTTTCCCATTATGTTTGATGGCCCTCAGAAACTAAATACAGTTCCTAAGCAGTAAGCTGAGTGAAGATTTTTTATAAAAATATTAAGTTATATTTCTCTGAACCTCAGTTAGATTTCACCAGTCCCTGCTCCCAGCTGCTTGCTAGGTTTTCTACAGGATTTTTTTTTTTACTTTGCCCACTTGTTTGCATTGAAAAACAGGAATATGCTGTCATTGCATAATCATTAAAAAATAATTTTTTTGTTTATAGTGTCATCCTGCTCCAACACTAGAGCAAGTAGAAGAGCAGCAGTATTGTAGTATGGATGGCAAGTACTTTCAACCTGCTGTGACCAATCGGTGAAAGTCTACAACAGAAGAAGGCTCTGAGGAGGAAAGATGAACTTAACACAAAGGTGACCAGAAGGTGGCCTTTGTTCTAGATAAATGGTTTTATCAGCTGATTAAATCAACTAACTGTATAAGTTGAGCAAATCAAACAGTTATATCAGCTGAGTGAACCAACCAGCTTTATAACTGTTTGTCCCTGACTTTATCGGAAGAGTGTAAATACCTTCCTGAGTTATTAAGACCAGCCAGGGTCTAGATTTGGCTCTGACCAACACAGAATATAAAAACTGAACAACCAAGAAAAATAACTTCAGAGAGCAATGGGCCTGAGCTAGTGTCAACCCACTTATTTCTTCCTGACAACCAGGCTGCCCAGACTCATGACAATTAATATGTTACAGAGAACATATGGTGGATATCACAATTATATTCTGATTCAGCTCTATATTGCTGTTCCTATACTCCATTAAATGTAATTTGTATTTGCATTGTAATACAAGTACATTGTTGTATCACCCTTCTAAATCAAAGTCCTGTATAGCATCAACTAACTTGAAGAAAGTAAACTTGGTATTAATCATTTGGTGTGTACAGACTGTACACTGACAGGTAAACATTGAATTCAGACCAATATTCAGTCTAAACTACCTATTCTTTGAAAAGTAATGTGTAGACATACCTTTGGGACTTCTTACTACTAGCAAATGGCTCTATTGCCGTAATACTTTTTGCCCTGGCTCAGAGACAGAGTGCTATACGCCCCCCTTTCCATGATGCTATTTAACACACTGTCAAGTGATTCTGATTCTCTTTTGGCTGTGATAAAAAGACTAGACCAATTCTAACTCACATCTGTGAGCCCTATGCTCAGTCATTCTGTAAAATATCATTGTACATATATAAGCATGCACACAGAGTTATTGCATAGAACAGTCTGTAAATATCAGATCTTCCCCTCCACTTAACATTTTTGTTATTCCACTATTTGAATATGTTTCTTGCGTATCCCAGTTACAGTTCTTATGTTTGCTTCTGTTCCACTGTATTTCACTTACCTGACAGGTATGATATTTATATTGAATGGATTAAAATTTTAGCTTCTCATAATTCTTTACTTTCTTATTTGAAAAACTCCTTTCTGGAAC
This sequence comes from Butorides virescens, assembly GCA_017310255.1. NCBI lineage: Eukaryota > Metazoa > Chordata > Aves > Pelecaniformes > Ardeidae > Butorides > Butorides virescens. The sequence goes on along the minus strand of JADKXX010003225.1, from coordinate 49,820 downwards.
TTAAATGTATGCTTTTCTGTTTTCTCTGAACACTGGCATAAAGTATTGATTTTTATTTATTTCTGCATTTTCTTTTTTAAACCTGAATATTTCCAATGTTTTGACATTTGCCTTTGTCCATCTCCGTCTTTTAATATAAAAGAATTTGGCCTAGTTTGCTTTACTCATGGCCTTGTATTTGGATTTCTAATTGTTCAGCTGTTTAGCATACATAGATACATCTGTTGCCTTGTTTACTGTCAGTTCCATCTCTCATTAAGTGTTTATACAATTTTTTGTTATTATGCCTTGAAATGAGCTACTGCTTAATTAGATATTTTAACAGGTCATATGAACAGGACTGACTTCTTCGATTTAGGTCTCTGACAAGTTCCTCTATTTCTTTTCCCTACAATACCTTTCAAACATTTTTTTTACCTACTCAAAGTTTTATTACCCGTTATTTCTGCCACTTTCATGAATACACCAGACATAGATAATGTTTTTGTGCCTGCCGCTCTAAAACCACGGAAATCTTTACCACATCCTTCAGTTCAATTGCCCCTGTAGTTCTTATGTATAAATCAAACTGTTGTCTTAGCCTGTAGCATTTCCTGTCATTTTGAGGGCTGGTGAACTTACAGCAACCACTTGGTTACAGGTAAACTACAGCAATCACTATAAAGTTTTCTCTTCGGTTGAATCTTCTTGCAATACGTACCAGTTACTTCTCATTTCTTACAAAAGCAGGAATAGTTCCACGAAAAACATTTTTGAAAAAAACACCAAAAACCAAACAAACCATCAAAATCACTCTTTTTTCTGTTTTCTAATGCACAAAATTTTCTAGTAACACCACAGTTAGATTATCCATACAGCACGGACACTAAAGTGCTCCATAGCATCTTCCCTTTGCTTAAGGATATAACTGTGATTGCACCTACCCTGACCAGTGAAAACTTGTTCTCAGTGCCTGCTTATCTCTAATGATTTGGGATTCACATCTACATGGGAGAAATGTCCTAAATACCACTGAAGGAGAGATTCTGCAGGGGAAAGGAAGGAATATCCCTGAACCCTCCTTATAAAGTTGCAAGCAATGCAACATATATCAAGCTAGAAGGAGAATAGATCAGGAGTGATTCTATGATTCTATGATCTGTACCACAGTTAAAAGGAAACACCTTTATCAGGGCTCCTGTTTCCGTTCTGCTGTTGAGCTGCCACTTAAAATCTCACCTATATGTACTTACTGCTTATATGCAGTCTGGGTCATACTGAAATAAAGTCAATACATCTCCAACAGGATGTGGAACAGTTTTTCGGTTATTATGCGAAAGCTCTGGGTCTTGGGGCTGTTGCAAGAGTTTGTGAAACTGCATATTATGGGAGAATTATAGGAAATAAACTTCCCCCCATCCTCAAAAGTTATATCAAAACCAAGAAAACCTTTCAAAAACAGAGGAACTTTTTCATTTTTATTTGGTTCACCTAAGTTCCTGCTTACCCTAGTAAATAGAATGAGAACTGTCAACAAACATGAACACCTTGCTATCATGATTAGAGTCTGACAAAGAGGCATAAATTCAGTTATGTTCAGTTGTATTTACAGTGCCTGACGGTGTCCAAAACATCCTCACAGAGCTGGTAGATAAGAGATAAAGGAACTCATGCTATGTCTGTACCACAGGCTGGAGTTCAAGCAGGTATCACGAGTATCTTAAATGATACACAGATTTTGGCAGCTGCACACAGCCCAGAATGTAATCCATATATGTATATTTTTAGACAAGTAGCTTTTAACACCAGAGGGCCAATTTTGATCTCTGATTTTAATGTGCTTCATGACACAAACAAATGAACCTCAGCTAAGAAATATTACTTTTGTTTTTGCAATAACATGCCCTTTGGAATGATATCTAACCTTGACTTAAAAGGCTGAAATTGATGGAAAACCTCAGAGTGCTAGATCAGTTTTACAATGATTTATTACCTCCATGTTAAAAACTTACTCTTTTGAATAGTTTCAGCATCTAACTAACAAATCTCATTAGGTCTATTTCTGCCAATTTAAAGGACCACCTGCCAATAGAAAAAAACCAAACCAAAACCAAACCTGCAGCCTATTTATTTCCAGGCCATCATCCTGACAGTTCAAACTTCCATGCATAAAGGAAAAAGAGTGTGATTCTGTTACCAGAAATGTGCTGGGCTGTCTATGTCTTGAAGAAAAAAACTTTGCATAGTGCTTAGCCAGATTTTCTTAGCAATCCTACTGCACTGTTATCTAGACTCCAAGAGCAGGCATTAGGATCATCACTGAAGATATATTTAGGACAAAAAAAGACTATATGCTGCATTAGGCAATTAGGATGAGAAGCAATACATAAAATGAAAATAATTATTTTTTCACTAAAAATAATCTTCATAAATGCTCTTGGCATTACTCCCTTGGGGGGGGAGGGGGGAGGGGAAGCAAACAAAAAACCCCACGAAAACAAAACCAACCCCCAAAAAAGTTTTCAACCAGTTTTCATTAATTTTTAGTATTTGATGTGCAAAGGAATTGGACAAAACTAATGTAGCAATTTAAACACAAATACCACAAGTTTGCTTTAGGGGCCTTGGGATCTAACCAATGCTTAATTACAATACATAATAAATCAATGGAGTATTCCAAGGTGGTAAAGACCAGAGCTATCCATTATTATATTTTTATCCACCTTACTACAACCACAACCATATACATTATCATGTTAGGCATCTTTTACTTACTGGAACAAAAGCAGTCCATAACAAATGGTTGACAGTTCAGGAATATGACAGGAAGAACAGATGGAGAAAGACTGATAAATGGATGGTGGCACTGAGGAGATGACAAAGCAACATTAATTACAGTTAGGTTGGCCTACTCAGCCTCAGAATGGACACACATACCTTACTTAATATGTCAAGCCACTGTCTGTAGGCGGTGCAGCAAGAAATTGGCTAAGAAGTGTTTTGTTTCAGTTTTTAAAGTAAAAAAGGAGCATTCTTTTCAGTTTTTTTAAAGTAAAAAATTGGCAACAGCATCAAGATTACAAGAGCTACACTTGTTAAGATGGTCCTACATGTGCTTAAGCAGTTGTTTGCTACATTACTGCGTTGAACAGTTTGAGATTACATGTGTTGACATCTGCCAGTCAGATCCCAAGGGACAAATTCTGCAACTGATGTTTCTGTTTCCTGAAAGTATAATGGTACAATTTGGAATATTTTTCACAAAGTGGAAACTATGAACACTTAATCTAAGGCTGAATCATAGTTGACATTAGCATTAACCAATTCCTATGTTCCATCAAATTACTAAATATTTAAAATTAAATTGTACCTTTTTGAAGGTGCAAACACATTGTATATAAATACATATGCAAATCTAAACAGCAGCACAATCAAACTAGAGTTATTGCTGTAAAGTTTGCCTTTATCAGATTTTGGCTGAATGAATGAAAATACATTTCAGTATTTGAATAAACTATTTGGTAATAAAGCCAACTGCTTTTCTCAGTGGTAGATGTAGAAAAACCTGTGACTGTTTATTTGATTTTGTTGAAATAAATTTGTATCACTTATATTTGCCCTTTTTTCTGATGACATAGATTTTGAAAACCCAGAAGCTCTTCCTGCAGAGGGATATTTCCTGTTTATCTAATTTAATTGTATTGCTAAAAACCCCCAGTTTTAGTATCTGGACTGTGAGCACATTGCTGAATGTTAGGAAGAAATCTTCTCTGGGGACATCCCTGTTTCTACACACATGTTGGACTGTAGTCTGCATTACCCCCTCCTTCCTGTCCATCAGCACCTTTTTGTTACTGTCAGACAATCTTCTCCTTTTGACACTGCACATCTACAGGGATGCTGAACTCCCTTCGATCCAGAAGCCCTCTCAAAAGACAAAAGTAAGGCTAATACTCCAAGACTAGGACAGATGATCAACATTAAAGTTGACTTCCCCAGTAGAAAGCAGTAGCATCTACGTTTGTAGTTAGACTATGTGAAGAACACTATTAATGGTGAAGAACACTACTAATGGCATACTCATGTTTACATCAGTGTTAGGAAGTTAGGACTACAAAATAAATTTAGCTCAAACAATATAAAATAACTTGCCAAACCAGTGCTTACACTCCCATGTTATGATAATTGCTTCTCTGCCAAGAACATTTACACAGAGTATAATTCAAGAACCTGAAATCTAAGGAAATGATACAACTAAAGCAATACAAAAGGCATTGTTATACTATTAAAGTATGAAAACTCTTCATAAAGGAGGGACTATCCCCTTGTTGAAGACAACTACACAGTAAAGCAAGAAATAAATATGTACAGAGGTAAGAAAAATTCAAGATATATACTTTTATAAAGAAAAAAATGGTGCTTTTACATGCAGAAATTTTGGGAAGATCATGGAGACATCAGTAGACTCTTAAGATCGTTAATCTGTCTGTTTTCCTGTGCTTCTTTACTGAATGTAAAAATTCAGATACTCTATCCTAACAGGTGTAAACCTCACCACGGGTGTAAAACTCTGTGAATTTCTACTTTATTAGTCAGGGGAACAAGTGAATAGAATTATAATGAGTGTAAGAAAATACTTTATACAGAATACTTTTAAGGTAAGGTTTCTACAGAGTTCTCTTTTGCCTTTCTTAAAAATCTAGTGTTCAGGTCAATGAATAACCAAACTCAAGAAATTATATCACCCTAGAATCTTAAATGTAAAAATTAGCTCTATAAAGCAGAAACAGCTAAACAAAGGCAAAACTATAGACTGTTATGAGTAGCAACACAGAGAATTTTACCTAACATGCATGTCTTCCTTAAAACCTATGGGAGAGAAAGTAACAGGAAGCCACCTTCTGGTAATAAAATACTGTTGCCTGTCAATTAAAGGAAAAGAAAGTTTCTTAAGCACTCTTGGGGTCCTTGTCCTGAGGCTCTGCATGAGTAAAAAATTCTTCTTACATTAGACAATGAAATTCTTAGGGCATTAATGAAAGAAATGGCTCATTTTCAGCAGAATGCATTTGCTCTCAGTGCTCCTTTTTATCTTGTCCGACACCTGGGGTCAACCCAGCTGCAAAATTAGATGTTAATAGTAATAGACAGCTGGACTCCCTAGGTAGAATCAATTCAGACACTATCACTGAAGATGATGCAGCTTCAGTGAGTTATACAACTGGGGTATTTTGCTCAGAAAGCAAAAAAAACCTGGAATTAAACATCTAAACATTTCTGAGTAAATTTATAATTTTAGATAAATATCTAAAATTTCAAAGGCACTGAATAGTTTTATGATGGTGTGTATTGGGTTTCTGTGGCAAGGTCTTGGTAGTGGGGGGGCTACAGGGGTGGCTTCTGTGAGAAGCTGCTAGAAGTTTTCCCCGTGTCCGCCGCTGGCCAAGGCCAAGCCAATCAGCAACAGTGGAAGCGCCTCTGTGATAACATATTTAAGAAGGAAAAAAAAAGGTCTGTGGCTCAGTAGCCAGAGAGAGAAGAGAAGTGAGAGGATGCGAGAGAAAACAGCCCTGCAGACACCAAGGTCAGTGAAGAAGGAGGGGCAGGAGGTGCTCCAGGCACCGGAGCAGAGATTCCCCTGCAGCCCGTGGTGAAGACCATGGTGAGGCAGGCTGTTCCCCTGCTGTCCATGGATGTCCACAGTGGAGCAGATATCCCCCTGTAGCCTGTGGAAGACCCCACTCCGAAGCGGGTGGATGCCCAAAGGGAGGAGGCTGTGACCCCGTGGGAAGCCTGCACCAGATCAGGTTCCTGGCAAGACTTTGCAGACCAGTGCGGGGAGGAGCCCATGCCGAAGCAGGTTTTTCTGGCAGAACTTGTGACCCCGCAGGGGACCCAATGCTGGAGCAGTCTGCTCCTGAGAGACTGTACCCCGTGGAAATTATGGACCCACGCTGGAGCAGTTCATGAAGAACTGTAGCCCATGGGAAGGACTCACGTTGAAGAAGTTCGTGGAGGACTGTCTCCCGTGAGAGGGACCCCACTCTGGAGCAGAGGAAAAGCCCTCTCTCTAGGAAGAAGAAATGGCAGAGACGATGTGTGATGAACTGACCTCAACCCCCATTCCCATTCCCCAGTGCCGCTGGGGGGGAGTAGGTAGAGAAACTGGGAGTGAAGTTGAGCCCAGAAAGAAGGGAGGGGTGGGGGGAAGGTTTTTAAGATCTAGCAGTTTTTCTCCTCTCCTTCTCTGATTTTCATTGATAATAAATTAGTTATTTCTTTCAAGTTGAGTCTGTTTTGCCCATGATGGTAACTGATAAAATGATCTTTCCCTGTCCTTATCTCGACCCACGAGCCCTTTTGATTTACTTTTTCTCTCCTCTGTCTGGTTAGAGGGGAGTGATAGAGCGGCTTTGGTGGGCCCCTGGTGTCCAGCCAGGGTCAAACCACGACATGGTGCTTAACAGGATACATTCTGTTTACTGCACCTAAAAGACAAATATAAAGATAAATCATTTCCAATATGTGCATATGTAACTACTTTATTTCAAAGGAATTTAAAGCATGAATATTTATCAGTTTGTTCCTTAATACTTTAACTTGATAAACACCTACTGCGCAGTTCCTTGAGAACAGTATTAGAATTGGGAAAAACATGAATTATGGCCAAGGTTAATTACCATTTATAACAAAGCTGTTGAATACCACCTTTAGTATGTATGCATTGAAATTAATTAGTTTGGACTGAACAAAATGTATTGGGCCTTCTTCCAAATTTTTTTAATAGTTTCTTTTACTTATTTGATAAAACAAGGCAAAATATCCAATATCTTCAAATAAGTTTTCAGATGTCAGGATCAATAAAATACCTCTTTTACTCTCATGCTATTTCCTGTTCTTTGGGATTTTCATATAAAAACTGAGGAACTTCGACTTTCCAGTCATCATTTTATTAAAAGCCACTTGTAGGAAAAGACAAACAGAACCAAATCCTCATATTCTCTGGTTTCCTATAAAGTAAATATAAATTAGAGTTCATGTTTTAAGAAGGAGCAGGACAGAATATTGATCCATTCTACAGGAAACAAAGTATAGAAGTAGATGATGCCATAATGGAGCAGTGAGGATCACTCCATGGATGAGCTCCAACAGAACAAGTTGGGTTTTTTAATCTGGTTTTAAGTCTCACAGTCCTGTTGTCCATGTCATTAGGTTACAACATTTTTACATTGACAAAAGCAAGTATCAGACCCTTGACTACTCACTTTTGAACAAGTTTATAACTGCTTTAACTCATTATAGTACTCCTAGATCAAATTCTTGAATTCATCAATAAAAATATGAAGCCTTGTCACAAGTCAGCTAGACAGGGAATTAAATGGCTGTTTAACACAACATTGTCTTTTAATATGGGATATAATTAAGTCAATAAAGGATTTGGGGATTTTGTGTTCTAGCATTTGTTATCCAGTTCTGAAGAGTAATAAAGTAACAAATGTTTTGACAGACTCATGGGTACCCAGGGAAATGCAGTGGAAAGGCCCTGCACACCAATCCTTGTAAAGTGTTTTGAGCACTTTGAAAGTTCTAAGATTTTTTTAAATTAATATTAGAAGACTTGTGAACAAGATGTAATAGTCTTTTTCAACAGTATTTCATGAGGACTCATACCAACTATTTATTCCAATTTGAAACATAATTTCTCAAACCGCATGAAAAATTTTTAAGCCTTGTAATACTCAGTAACCATTCTGTCCAGAACCAGAAAGGGCAACATGGAAATAATCAAAACCTGAAATACTTGCACAACATTGGATAATTTTTTCAAATTCTCTAAGAGTTTCTACATATAATCCATATAATCACAGACTTTTTGAGGTTGGAAGGGATCTCTTGAGATCACCTAGTCCAATATATGCAGCTCAAGCAGGTTTATTTTAGAACAGGTTGCCCAGTATTGTGTCCACCTGGGTTTTGGACACCTTCACAAATGGAGACTCCACAGCCTCCCTGGGCATCCTGTTCCAGTGCTTGGTCACCCTCACAGTGAAAAAATATTTTCTTGGGTTCAGATGGAATTTCATGGTTTTCTAGTTTGTGCCCATTCCCTCCCTTCCTGTCACTGGGTCACTGAAAAGCGCCCTCCCTTTGGGTATTTACACACGGATAAGAGCCCTGTGAACCTTCTATTCTTCAGGACAAACAACCCCAGTATTCTCATCCTTTCTTATATGGTAGATGCTCCAGTCCCTTAATCATCTTGACCTTTTTCTGGACTCTCTTGTACTGGGGAGTCCAGCACTGGACACGGTATTCTTGATATAGAGTCTGTAATTTAGTCAAGCCATATAAAAATTATTTAAGCAAATGTATAACTCCCCACAGTATTCCTTACCATACTACATAGTGTTGTTCATCCTCAGATTTAAATGTTTCCCAGGAATATCATGCATTCCTAACTTAATTTTCTGACAAATTCTAGGACTTCAATTATTTTTTTTTTTTTTTAAGGCTACTTAAATGGGGCTGGAATTCCTTCCTCTTCCCAGAACAGGACTGAATGGCCTGCAATATCTTAAATGTCAAGAAGATGTAAGTTTTTCCAGTAAAACATTCACCAAATAGAACCATTACAGCCCGATGAAATTCTTTGTCTGTACTTTGTTTTGGTTTATCATTTGGTAGGTCATGTTTGAACTATATACTTACTTAGATATAGCGCTCTCAAAAGATCGTATCTCTTTTCACCAACTCCTGTCTCACTGACACCAAAGTAGACAAGCAAACCCCATTGTTCTTAGAGTACAAGGTCTGTAGGTGACACTGAAAGCTACAAAGTGTAAAAGTGGGAAGGTGCAATAAAAGCTTGAGAAAATAGATTACGTTGTGCATACATCATTTCACACATGCTAAAAGTCCTGTTTTCTGTCTGGAGATGTACTTAAAATTCTGAATTACAGTAACCATGTGCAAGTATATTAAAAATGTGAACTACTATACTTAATAAATGTGCATTGTGAGTGGAGGAGAATCAGATCCTAATAAGCTGAATATTCACAATAAAAAGAAGGATATACATTTTGAGGAAACCTGTGGAAAAGGATGTTTCCTCTTGTATGCATGCTCTGAAATAAAATATGGATCAAAATTCCAATATTGTGAAATTGCAATCTCAGCCACATCACAGAGGTTTTCCAATATCTGGCGTCCAATCAGCTTAATAGTGTTAAAACTTCAAATTATTTTGACTTCAGATAGTATCAAGTGGATCAACTGGAACATTTAGCATTTTTATTTGTAGCTCATGGTTTTAGGTAGTACTTTTAGTATTTGTAATGCAGATATAGATAGATACAGACATTTCCTATAGTTATAGGAAAATTAAAAAAAACAAAACAGGCATGGCAAAAACTTGCCATGCATAATTTGAAACGGCAAAGTCATAAACCCCTTTTAACCAACGTTTGCAGAGGAAAGGCTTAACAACCTGTCAGCTACAGCAGTCTTTGTAGGTACTATTCAGTATTTCCAATTCCTGTAAAATGCTGCCATCTACTGGAAAATATTTAATTAAATATTAAAGCCAGCTCTGTGACTGTCAAGCAAAACTGGGAATCCTGTTATTATCAATGAAAAAAAAAAAAATCCTTTGATATTACAAGATATCTCTTTTTGGTCTTTCAGATTAAACAATTTGCATAGAATGAGTGATTTCTCATTGTAAAATACTAAAATATGAAGAACTAAAATAAAACTTTACATCCATTTTTATCAGAAAGCATAACTTAAAATTAAATATGTGACACCTTCATTAGGAAATTATTTAATTCCAGTTAAATTCTAACTTTCTTCAGACTGAAGGACATATATCCATCTTTTATAAAGGCAACTGAATCACTATTATTTACCATCAAATATTTAGATAATGAGTCAATATTTTGCAGTTAGATAGTGAGAGTATCTTGCAAAAGTAATTGAAAATGACATTTTTAGAAAGTTGAAAGACATTAAGTGGAGAATATAGGGACTTTAAAAAGATTTTTTAATTTGCGTAGATATAGCACTAAATTGGTCCACTTTTGTTTTATTCTTGTGAGTGAATGTGGAGGAGATACTCCATGCCAGCTCATCAGAAGCACAGAGGCAATGGAGCCATGCTGTCTGGTTGGCCCCATTTATGAATGTATCATTTCAGTGAGTTCCCGGACCTATTAAGGAATGATGATTGGTTCTTTCATATCATAGCCAGGATGTGTCAACAGGACAAAATAACAGTATTTTATTCTGTGCCATTACAGCCCTTGCATTTTTCTGGGCAAAAGCAGTCCCTAGACATGTATATGCACATACACAGATAAATGCGCTTTTCTTTTTATAAGAACTTTGTGGATCAGAATCCACATAGTTGTTTACAGCCTCCTGCTTTAAATTTGTGGTTATCAGGAATATTTGATGTTTTCTCTTCCAAAAGAAACTGGACACTTAATCCTGCATATGTTTAAAATTAAATTTAGAAATCTAATACTGAATTTAATAAAGTCTACAGTGTATTATTAATGGCTTTAGAAATGATTCTGTGTTAGATGCTCATTAGCCTGTAAGATGCAATGTTTAACTACTTCCACTACTGCTGGAACAGGTCCAGAGGAGAGCAACAAAGCTGGTGAGGCGTCTGGAGCACAAGTCTTACGAGGAGCAGCTGAGGGAAGTGGGCTGGTTTAGCCAGGAGAAGAGGAGACTGAGGGGAGACCTTATCACCCTCTAAAACTACCTGAAAGGAGGCTGTAGTGAGGTGGGTGTTGGTCTCTTCTCCAGAGTTACAAGTGATAGGACAAGAGGAAATGGCCTCAAGTTGTGCCAGGGCAGGTTTAGGTTAGACATTAGGAAAAATTTTTCACTGAAAGGGCTTTCAAGCATTGGAACAGGCTGCCCAGGGATCCGGTTGAGTCCCCATCCCTGGAGGTATTTAAAAGATGTGTAGACTTTGCGCTTAGGGACATGGTTTAGTGGTGGACTTGGCAGTGTTAGGTTAACGGCTGGACTTGATGATCTTAAAGGTCTTTTCCAACCTAAACGATTCTAAAATTCTGTAACTAATGAGGTGTCAATTAGTTACTTATTAAATGACAGTCATTTAGTAATGAAATTAAGCTTACCCAAGCATTATGGACCATAAAGGTAAGAAAAGCAATACTGAATTTCAGAACGAAACTGTGTATCCTGTCCACTTGCTCAAACAAAGCATACCTAGGAATAACTAATGACGGTTTTAGAGAAGAGGTAAAACACCCTAGGAAAATCCTCAGTTTTGGCGGTCAAGATTTCTGTTTTACTGTTATGATAGTGAAAACCCAGGTACTTTACTTGCTTTGGGTCTCAAAAAATTGACTACAAGATCAGAAGAAAAACTTTTAATAAGTGGCAGATTTTGCAGAAAGGACGGAGTGAACCTCAAATAGAGATGCCTATAAAATTTATGCCTAAAAGCAACTTATCTCACACCAAGAAATGCCAAAGAAAAGGTAAGAAAAGGACAGTATTAACAATATTGTCATGGTTTAACCCCAGCTGGCAACGAAGTACCTCACAGACACTCACTCCCAGTGGGATGGGGGAGAGAATTGGAAAAGTAAAAATGAGAAAACTCATGGGTTGAGATAAAGGCAGCTTAATAGATAAAGCAAAAGCCACACACACGAGCAAGGCAAAACAAGGAATTCATTCACCACTTCCCATGGGCAGGCTTGTGCTCAGCCATCTCCAGGAAAGCAGGGTTCCATCATGCATAACGGTTACTTGGGAAGACAAACGGCATCACTCCAAATGCTTCTCTCCTCCTTCTTCTCCCCAGATTTTTATTGCTGACAATGATGTCATATGATCTGGGATATCCTTTTGGTCAATTGGGGTCAGCTGTCCCAGCTGTGTCCCTTCTCACCTTCTTGTGCACCCCGAGCCTACTCATTGGCAGGGCAGTGTGAGAAGCAGAAAAGGCCTTGAGTCTGTATAAACACTGCTCAGCAGTAACAAGAACATCCCTGCATTATCAACACTCTTTCCAGCACAAATCCAAAACATAGCCTCACGCAAGCTTCTATAAAGAAAATTAACACTATCCCAGCCCAAACCAGCACACTACACTCAGGCTGAAGTCTTGAACTCTGTGTTTACTTTCTAATTGCCTTATTATCTGGTCACAGAAATATCTTCTGAAGAAATATTAGACTATTAAGTGTAAGAATGACCAGGAGGAAGTGAACAGGAAACACAGAAGCAAAAGAGAAAGCTGTTGTTGAAGAAGAAAATTTGCAAAAAAACCCCCACTTTAAAATTCACACATACGTGAGGAAGTGGCTGGAAACCACAGAGAGCCAAAGCTGTCAGGCTCTCAGCTTTCCTGCTGAGATGGAGTATGCTGACATAACTGCCTTAATATTTAAAGCTCTCATCTCTTCTGGCTATTGATTTGGAGAATAACTCATGCAACACAGATATATGCTGTAGAAGCCTGCTGAAGAGGTCTGCATACCATGTGGAAAATGTGGCTCCCTTGTTGCTAACACTAACTGACAGTGGTGACTGGGAGAGACTGATAAGATTTGCTAGAGGGAAAGAAGAGTTATTATACCAAAATAATGGGATTCTATTGTTGCTTCACTTGAGTCCTCTTACCCGGTCTTGACAGAAGTAGCTTAGCACAGTTTATAAACAGTTTAAAAGATAAAACAGGAAAGTGGATGTGCTATTTCCTAGAAAAGGGAGATACACTTCATATACTGGGCAATTCTGAACTGGTTGTAACAAATGCAGCTGAATTCAGATGCAGCTGCTTCTGCATTATGTTAAAGACTTATTGAGCTTTTTCATCCTAATCAAGATCAGGTAACTCAGCCCGAGGAAATAAAGCCTAGATTTCCTCCAGTACTTTTGTGTCCGATCCCTACACCAGTAAATCAACATCTGTTTTTCACACAGAACAAAAAAAATTACCTTGAAACACTACATAGGTTATGAGAAAGCAGCTCAGTGATAGATATATGAAGCACATTGTTCTATTTAACAAATAGATCAAAATAAATTTGGATGCAGAAGGGTGATATTCTAGGACAATTTACAGACATATCCTTTCTGAATCCCTCTTTGAGGAAAGACTTAAGATGCAGAAAACCAAACCAAACCAAAAAAACCATAAAGTCTGCTGTTCTCTGCTGATCTTTCCCTTTTAGTTCCTTTAGTCACCAGTATAGTAAAGGGCGACAGGCATAAGACTGCCTTTTTACACAAGATGTGACAGTAACCAAGTGAATCCACTGTCTTTTAAAAAGATGGGCTTTACAAAATCACACCACATATCCCAGTTAACTCCGCCACATTTTTACCAAAGTGCTATTCAGTGACACCATGCTCACTTGTTCTTTGGTTATTTGGGAAGAATCTAATATGATTCGTCTTTTTCTGAGCATTGCCTCTTTTTCTCACCCCTGTGCAAGTCCTGCTGACACTCTCTTTAAACCTAATGAAGTTAGTCAATATGGATGCTTTCACAAGCTGAATGCAAAGCACTCAGGCTGGTCATATTCCTGAGCGATAATGGATTTAACCGATGCGTTTACTGTATATCTGAAAATTATTTCTGAGTTCCTCTATAAAAGCCCTATGGAGCTGGGAAGCAACATGATAATAATTTACATTTTAGTAAAAAATGAATAGTAGCCTTAGCATTTTCATATTCAAACCTTCCTTAAAAAGAACAACCTTCCTCAGAAAGTAAAAAGAAAACCATAAAAGTTCACAGAAACAAACTGTGAGGCATAACCACTGTGGCCCAGAAAGAACATGATGTGGCAGGTGAACATTTTAAATGCAATTACAAAGCTAGCATCTGAATGAAATAAACATGGACAAAGGATTTGAGTAATAATTGTGACATATTTTACTAAGGTGTTTGCAGTAATAATAAGAATAGGCTAACTTTCTTTACAGATTGAAAAAATTTACAAATCAGCATTTACAGTCCTCCAACAATTGGACTGATTTGCATGGATTTCCCCTGCAAATACTGCAGTGAAAAGTGTTAGATATGTTTACTTTTTCATTAATGATATAGAGAAGAACAACATACTAAATAGTAACTAAATTAAAATATTATCTTAAATTGAGGCCTTTTGTAAATAACTCCAAGAAATATTCACAGACAACAACAAAATGAGCTGAAAATAATTATGCTGGAAGTTCTCAGGAAAAAATAAACAGAAAAAATGTTATTTTATACATTTCTTTTTTAACATGTTAGTTATGGTGAACTACCTACAAAAGACAGTGACAATTAGTGACCTAAGAGTTATCAGAGATTTCAAATTAGTCTTTGGATTACAAAGTGGTCTGACAAAACTGACAAATTCCCTTCCATAATATTTATTCATATGTCTGAAACTTTTCTGTGTCAGTAGAATGAAACCCACAGCGTTAAAAAAAGAAAAAAGGAAAAAACAAAACAAAAAAAACCCCCAAACCCTTAGAGATTGACATCAATAGAGATTAAAAGAATAAAATAATCTGGTTAAAATGTTTCATTTGCTGCTGTGACAATTTACTGTATGTCCTGTCTTCCTTGGAAGCAAAATCACATAGCTACTATCCTGATTTTAATACACTAATGAGAGAGTGTGAAAATCTAGAGAAAATATAGACTGAAAAAAAGCAGCAATGGTAAAAATAATTTCATGTTTTATAAATGTCTGCTTATTTAGGTATGACATGTTAGTAGGGAAAATGGAATTAGGAAGGATAGTCCTGAAAAAACATCTTAAAGTTGAACTTAAAGGCCTTGGGAATGTTTATTTGGATAACATTTATTAATAGAAAGGGGAGAGCTTAAATGTCTTTCATTTGCATGAGGTCAGAGTGAAAAATACTGCAAGAAATGTTCACAGTTCATCTTCAAGGTTAATTTTCAAAACTCATGTTGAAGTTCATTTGGGCTGCCTGCAGCCAACAGCAAATTACTTTTGAACAATATTCCTCATTTTTTATATGCCAGTTAATTGATGAAGCAAGTTTCACAACCACTAACTCTTCAGGACAAATAGTTTTTCTAAAATTTAGGAAATCAGACTTCCAGCTCTTCAAGGAGTTAGTCAGAAGGACTGTATTGGGTTCCTGTGGCAAGGTATTGGTAGTGGGGGGGTTACAGGGGTGGCTTCTGTGAGAAGCTGCTAGAAGTTTTCCCCGTGTCCGCCGCTGGCCAAGGCCAAGCCAATCAGTGGCAGTGGAAGCGCCTCTGTGATGACATATTTAAGATGGAAAAAAACCCCGGCTGCATCTCAGTAGCCAGAGAGAGAAGTGAGGGGATCTGAGAGAAAACAGCCCTGCAGACACCAAGGTCAGTGAAGAAGGAGGGGGAGGAGGTGCTCCAGGTGCCAGAGCAGAGATTCCCCTGCAGCCCGTGGTGAAGACCATGGTGAGGCAGGCTGTCCCCCTGCAGTCCATGGAGGTCCACAGTGGAGCAGATATCCACTTGTAGCCCGTGGAGGACCCCACGCTGGAGCGGGTGGATGCCCAAAGGAAGGAGGCTGGGACCCCATGGGAAGCCTGCGCCAGATCAGGTTCCTGGCAAGCCATTGCTAACCCATGGGGGGAGGAGCCCATGCTGAAGCAGGTTTTTCTGGCAGAACTTGTGACCCCACAGGGGACCCATGCTGGAGCAGCGTGCTCCTAAGGGACTGCACCCTGTGGAAATTATGAACCCACGCTGGAGCAGTTCATGAAGAACTGTAGCCCATGGGAAGGACTCACGTTGAAGAAGTTCATGGAGGACTGTCTCCCGTGAGGGGGAACCCACACGTGAGCAGGGGATGAGTCCTCTCCCTAGGAAGAAGAAACGGCAGAGACGATGTGTGATGAACTGACCTCAACCCCCATTCCCATCCCCCTGCACTGCTGGGGGAGAGTAGGTAGAGAAACTGGGAGTGAAGTTGAGCCCAGAAAGAAGGGAGGGGTGGGGGGAAGGTTTTTAAGATCTAGCAGTTTTTCTCCTTTCCTTCTCTGATTTTCATTGATAATAAATTATTTTTTTTTCAAGTTGAGTCTGTTTTGCCCATGATGGTAACTGATAAAATGATCTCTCCCTGTCCTTATCTCAACCCACGAGCCCTTTTGATTTACTTTTCTCTCCTCTGTCTGGCATCCAGCCAGGGTCAAACCACCACAAGGACCCCCTGGGAAATGGTCCTCATGGACAAGGGAACAGAAAAGAGCTGGCAGATTTTTAAGTAAGTGTCCCATAGAACACAAGATCTCTTGGTCCCCAGGTGTAAGAAATCAGGCAAGGAAGGGAAGAGACCAGCATGGGTGGGTCAAGACCTGCTGGCCTGTTTGGTGTGTAAGGAATTGGTTGGATGGTTTCATCCAGAGAGTACTGGCCAACAGCTCAATGTCCAAATGGAGACTGCTGACAAGTGGTGTCCTTCAGGGATCTGTACTGGGACCAGTGCTCTTTAATATTTTTATCAGTGACATAGACAGCAGGATTGACTGCACCTTCAGCAAATGTGCAGATGACACCAAGCTGAGTGGTGCAGTTGACATGTCAGAAGGATGGGATGTCATCCAAACGGACCTGGACAGGCTGGAGAGCTGGGCCTGTGTGAGTCTCATGAGGTTCAACGAGGCCAGGCGCAAGGTCCTGTACCCAGGTCAGGGAAACCCTCAGTATCAATACAGGCTGGGGGATGAAGGGATTGAGAGCAGCCCTGTGGAGAAAGACTTGGGGGTACTGATGGATGAAAAGCTGAACATGAGCCAGCAATGTGCACTGGCAGCCCAGAAGGCCAGCCATATCCTGGGCTACATCAAAAGCAGCATGGACAGCAAGTCAAGGGAGGGGATTCTGCCCTTCTACTCCGCTCTGCTGAGATACCACCTGGAGCACGACATCCAACCCTGGAGTCCTCAGCACATAAAGACTTTGACCTGTTGGAGCAGGTCCAGAGGAGGGCCCCAAAAATGATCCGAGGGCTGGAGCACCTCTCTTATGAGGAGAGGCTAAGAGAGTTGGGGTTGTTCAGTCTAGAGAAAAGAAGGCTGAGGGGAGACCTGATTGCAGCCTTTCAGTATTCCAGGGGGGCCTATAGGAGGGAGTAATGTTTTTAAACTAAAGGAGGGTAGATTTAGACTGGATATAAGGAAGACATTTTTTACAATGATGGTGGTGAAACACTGGAACTGGTTGCCCAGAGAGGTAGTGGAGGCCCCATCCCTGGAAGTATTCAAGGTCAGGTTGGACAGGGCTCTGAGCAACCTGATCTTGTTAAAGGCATACCTGCTTATTGCAGGGGCATTGGACTAAGTGACCTCTAAAGGTCCATTCCAACCCAAAGCATTCTACGATTCTAAATCAAGCCAAACCATTACTGCTGTCTTGAACAGCTGTGAAACATTTTATACTCTCATGGCAGAGCTGAGAGTTCAGTTTAGAAGCCAAAAGGAAAGAAGGGTGAGTTTGTGAATTTTAATACTGTTTATTCAGAACATGTTCTATTTTTTTCATGTACATTAACTTATTTATTCTCTCAAGAAAACTTACAAGCAAACATGTTTTAATACATTTTTTTAAACAATTTTCTAAGTCTTGTAAATGTATTGCCTGTGGAAAGATGTCTTGCAGATCCGTGAACATAGCTGAACTCTGCTGGATCGTTAACTACAAGACCCATAAAGCTAGAAGAGCCTCCATAAGCTATCTTGTCACATCATGCCATAACCCTTTGGGGAACAGATTATTTGCTTCTTTTCAGTGGCAGCTATATACATGATTAAAGATCCTTCCTCTTTCTCATTAATGTCCTTATGCCTTGCTTTTGCTCTTTAAATGGACCTACATTTAAATCCACTTTATGCTTCCTTATGTGGCAAAAAATAAAACACAATCAGTTTCAAATCAGTTGCAATGAAATCAGCACCAGTGAAATTGGTTAAGCTTTTCCTGGGTCCAGACACAGGTCCTTATGGACCATAGCATAGGGATTTTAATCAGACAAGGTTTTCTTCCTTGCTGCTTTAATTTATGAGGACAAATAATAGTTCTATGTTACTATAAACAAGAAATTAACTTATATTTCACTGAGTCAACTGATGTTCAAACTTCAAAATGAATATTTTTTTGTTAAAAAATAAGATTCTGGACATCTTTCTTTCCCATTTTTATTAGCACACTTGATTTTAACTTTTTACCCCATGAAATTGTTGACAGCTTTGATTCTGGGGTGAAACCTAGTTGTTCTGTAAAAGAGATAGAAAAAGTAATTGCTTAAATTCTGGGATATTTTTGTGTGCAATAGTTAACTGTTCATTATAAGTTCATTTTCCTTGAAGAACAGAAGAAACATAACTAAGCAAAGGACCTTATACATTAATGGTCTTAACAAGCCATATAGGAGGTTATTTTTTAAACTATAAATTACCATGCAGGAAGACATGCTTCCCAGGTAAAAACAAATATAATAAAGAGGTTATTTTATTTTAAACACAAGGACTCCATTTTGTAATAAGTTAAAAAAAATAAAGTTATAATGTTGGTTGGAAATAAGGATGTGAGTTCAATTGTTGAAGAGACAGCAAAATCAAATACAAGAATTCTTTTCTCACTGTACTGCTTTGAACTACTGCCAAGCATTCCTGGAACTTCAAGGAATAACAAAATTTTCTGAGTTGTTGAGTTTACTTAGATACTTCCTATCATCTGTTGACTCCAAGGGACAAGAATTGAAAGAACTTCAGCACAGCAGGCACAGTGTGCAGGGGGGACAATGGCAAACAGGTTCAACATGTGAGACTCATATGCACCAACTTCCTGGGGAGTGTTCATAGCTGCATCATTTCCAGAAGATTGATTAACTGTGGGAAATGATAAACTGCCAGGGAAAGTGCATGCTGTGGAGGCAGGATTTTCAAAGATACATTTCTGACACCAAAGAGACTACTGTACAAAAGCAGTCTATTGCAGGTCCAAAGAAAGCAAACAGTTCTGTTCGGAGATCATATACACACAGCTTTTTTCTTGACAAAATTTCAATGGACCAGGCTATGGCCAGACAATCGATTTCTGTTTTCTTGCCCTTCTATCTTTCACTTTTTTATCACAACCTCATCATTATTTTAAAGAAGCATCAGTTATATAGTTTAGGCAAAGGGTCTGCACATTTCTGAATCCAGATAGATTTGCAAAGTAATGCTGACTAGATGACAGAGAGGAAAAGGATTTTAGCTTTCAGATATATAACCTTCACCTTTCTTTGTAATCAAGGAGTAATAATAGTCTTTCAGTTTCTATTTAAGATATCTGGTAACCTTTCAGAATTTATATACATATATTCTGTGTTTTTCTATTGAAACACTTCTTAGTTATTTTAACTCATAGGGAAGTTTATTTTAAGAATAAAATAAATAATGGGATATAAAATATCTTTTAGTACCTCATTTAAGCTTATATTTCACCCAAACATACTAATCCTGGCAGACTAACAAATATATTAATGGAAATATCAGTATTTTCTATCACCATTACAGTTTTAATCTCTCAAGATTATGGTGCTAATAAAATAAGAAATATAAGGTTAAACAAAGTCACAGAAGTTGTTTAAAACATTCTCTTCTGCTAAAGCAGGGTCAATTAATCCTAGATCACCTTCAGAATATGTTTTTACTTTACTTAAGTAAAAAAAGGAGATATTTTAAAAAATATATGTTTCTCACTCTAATGTCTCTCTTATATACTAACATCATCCAGTTCTTGTAATCTTTTGTCATACATTTGCTTTTAACTTATTTATTCTTCTTGTTCTCTGCTTTCCCTAAAAAAAAACCCCTATAATCAAGATATATATTAAATGAGGTGACTTTCACAGCCAAGTTCCAAGCTGAGTTTTTCGTCTACTCTGTTTATCAGAATGTGGATAGATATCCAACTGAGGATCCCAGCTGGCTTTATCTTGTATATTTCAATTTCACTTTCTATTTTATGCCTGTTTTGTTTCTTTGGTTTAGTAAGTCCTGGATGCAAAAACTGTGATGCCCACCAAGTTATGCTATTCTGTGTGCACATACGAAGAGAAACTTGCTTCAAAATAGCACAGGAAAATGGTGAGAATTAAGAGAGACAACTCCATTAATTGACAGAAACCATAAATTAACTCAAGGTTTTTTAACACGTGGCGTCTTAACTTTGCTGCCTCTGAATTTTGTTTCTTCATTCTAAGATAAAGCCTCTTAAATAAAACCAGGTTTGTTCAAACAGAAAATTAAATAGCATACAAGTAAAAAAAAGATAATACAAAAAATTCCATTTCCAAATGAGTTTAAATGGGTTGCAGACTGTTTATTTTCATAATTTCTTTGATTAAATCATCATTGTAGTTATAGACAGCTGCTGAGCAGCTCCCCTATTGTGTGATAGTGCCTATCATTTATAATGTGACCAGACTCCAAAGTGTGTTACTTCAGAAGCTCATATTATTTTAAAAAATGAAGTAACATTTTGAAGATTGTCAGATATCATTACCTAGTATATTGGGGTTGTGTGGCAAGGTTTTGGTAGTGGGGAGGTGGTATGGTAAAAGGGGTGGCTTCTGCGAGTAGCTGCTCAAAGCTTCCCATGTCTGCCGCTGGCCAAGGCCAAGGCAATTGGCGACGGTGGTAGCTCCTCTGTGATAACGTATTTAAGAAGGAAAAAAACCATGCTGTGAAACAGCAGCTGGAGAGAGAAGTGAGAATCTATGAGGGGAGCAGCCCTGCAGACCCCCAGGCCAGTACAGCAGGAGGGGCAGGAGGGGCTCCAGGTGCCGGAGAAGAGATTCCCCTGCAGCCTGTGGTGAAGACCATGGTGAGGCAGGCTGTCCCTCTGCAGCCCAGGGAGGCCCACGGGGGAGCAGATATCCACTTGTAGCCCAGTGAGGACCCCACGTTGGAGCAGGGCGGTGCCCGAAGGAGGCTGTGACCCCATGGGAAGCCCATGCTGGAGCAGGCTCCCGGCAGGGCCTGTGGCTCTGCAGGGAGGGGAGCCTGGGCTGGAGCAGGTTTGGTGGCAGGGCTGGTGACCCCGCAGGGACCCATGCTGGAGCCGTCTGCTCCTGAGGGACAGCACCCCATAGAAAGGAAACTTCTTTGGAAATGCACTCAAGCACCTCAATGTCTTTCTTGTAGTGAGGGACCCAAAACTGAACACAGTGTTTGAGCTGTGGTCTCACTCGTGACAAGTACATGGGGACGATCACTTCCCTACTCCTGCTGGCCACACTATTCCTGAAACAAGACAGGATGCTATTGGCTTTCTTGGCCACCTGGGCGCACTTCTGACTCCTATTCAGCTGGCTATTGACCAATAACACAAGGTTCTTTTTCACCAGGCAGCTTTACATCCACTCTCCCCAAGCCTGTAACGTTGTATGGGGTTGTTGTGACCCAAGCACAGGATCCAGCACCATTTCTCAGAAGCAGGGTGAATGGTGCACATACTCACTTGTTTCACATTATCTCTTTATGGTTTCTTTGTTAAATAACCATTTTAAAGGGAAAAGAAAATTAAGCTAGGGTTTATCTCTGTCACCAAAGATTAACACTAAACTGTTACTCCTTTACCCCCTCCCATCATTCACCACCTGTTTAATTGCAAGACAGTGTGCAATGCAATCTCATTTGGACACAGATTTACTGTAACTACATTTCTGTGGAGTTCTAATTTACTTGTCTGATTAGGTTTTAATCTAAATGATGGGTTTGTTTAGTAAATGCAAAATGGTAATTGTTAGCTTGCAGATTTTCAACATTATGGTCAGTAATGCACAAAAGGGTGACTATATTAAGTAGTGAGCAACTGAAAATAGGTATATTATGACAGAAAGAAATATAAAAACTTATAAAATATTAATTCTTCTGAAATTGAATTTGATTAAATACTTATGCTACTGTGATTACTGATAGAGAAATTAGGATGGTGAAAAAGTAACACAGTATAACATTACCCAGGATAAGATGGTAAATTTAAGCCTTAAGAAATCTGGCAGTTTGTCCAAGTGTGAGAGAAAAAAGAAAAGAAGAAATATACTTCAATCACCATTCCTATGACTTTAGTATGTATTAATGTAAGGAGCAGTATCTATGTGTTTATAAGACGTACCTAGTGTTAGCACATGAAACTATTATGACTGCAAAGGAGCTCCAGTATCTAACCGTTTAAGCTGCTTTCCTGAGTAGAAAATGGAAAAAAGTCAAAAGCAACGAGATTTCTTTGGGAACCATGCAACTAGGAAATAGAGTGATAGAAAAAAAATAGAAATTCTTATTGTGGCAGGAATGTATTGTATTTGGCATCTTTTGTCCATTAATGACCTATTTTTCTTATGCATTTCCTTATTAACAAATTTTTCCATATCACCTTG
This sequence comes from Butorides virescens, assembly GCA_017310255.1. Lineage (NCBI taxonomy): Eukaryota > Metazoa > Chordata > Aves > Pelecaniformes > Ardeidae > Butorides > Butorides virescens. Next base: position 27,408 of record JADKXX010003225.1, on the reverse strand, counting down.
CACCAATTTCCTTCTTTTTTTAACCTTTTTTCTCTTGTCACCTTTACAAAATTTAATTTATGGATCTCCTGAAAATTGTTTTAAAAAAGAACTAAAAAGTTATTTCTGACCAAAATAGGAGAACAGCTATGTTATAAGTTGCATTATATCATGTTAAAACCTGCTTTCCAAAAAAAAAAAATTCTATTTAAGTTTATGGAAATAATTTGCAACAATTAGTGATAGAGTTTACATACAACAGGAAAAGATGCTGTAATTTAGTAAAATGAACACAGTACCTTATTATAGTCAATACAAAGTTCAGGACCAAAGAAAGTGGTGCTGCTTATATGGCCTTAGAAAATTGCTAGGATCCAAGTGCTGTAGAAATACTGCAGTGTGCTTTGTTGTGCTTAATTTCTTTGGGTAGATCAACAGCTGGAAACAATTCAGAACAGAGGTAGGAACAATTAAGTATTTGAAAACAGCTTATAGACAGACAATCAAATGACTCATTCACTTAACATAGCAAAGAAGAACTTATGAAGTGGCTTGATAACAGTTTGTGAGCACATTTTATGAGGAACGAAATGCATTTAGAGATGTCTTTAATTCATAAGCATACTACAAATACCAGAAGTATAGAAAGACATTCACTCTAGAATCAATGTGGATATTTAACAGCAGGATCTTCACTGTACAAAATGACACAAAATAGTAGCACGCACATTACTGGGAATTTTAAATCAAGAATAAAGATATGTTATAAAGAATTGTATTAGATTAAAAAAAAAAAATAGTATATGCCATGACACTTCGTTACCTATATTAGAAGTTAGCTCAGGTAAGACCATCATAACAAATCCCTCTGGCTTTAAAGCATTTTCAAAGGTGGAAAATACTTGCCCAAATGAAGTATATGAATGTAAGTAATTTTTTTTTGTTTTTTTTGCATATCAATCTAAGTATTTAAAAACATATATATTGGTAAAGTAACATGATTATGTAAATTTCTAAAATGGCATGTTTGTAGTAGAAAACAAATAGTAAATTCCCTTTTCATAACTCTTTTTCTTAAAACTCAGCAAGGATCATGACAGACAAGGTCAGAATAAGCTAGTATGACTTCCCTGGTTGTGTAGGGCTGCAAAGCCTCAAAATAAACAGTAGGATGAAAAGGAGGCAAAGAGTCTGTGGGGTTTTTTTCCACATAAAACAACAGTCTTTTTGTTGTTTTAATTCTGTATTTGAAAATTAATCTAACTTTCTAATTTTTCTGGGAAAGAAAAGATTTTGGAAAAAAACATACTTATGTGTTGGTACTTTAAATTTCCAATCAAATTTGGCATATCTGTTTCACAGTTAGAAAATATGGCATATATACACTATTAAATGTCTGTTTAAATATGAATTATATATTTCAAATGAAGTATATATTGTTAATATACATTTTGGAAACTATACATTATTATGGAATAATGTCATCATTTCTCTTCCAGAAAATTTTATGAAAATTTTTGATGCAACTACAATTTTTACTTGAAGCTGTTAGACTTTTAAAAAGCTTTTTTAAAGAATATTTTTCTCTTAAAGTTGTAGAAAATGGAGGTAGAGAAGTTCTTTAATGGTCACCTATCACCCTTTCCTACTTTGCTGAGTAAGAAGCCATTTTGCAGGGCCACACTTTTTAGTTGGGCACTATAGGGCATAGCTGAATGAATTATAGTCTTTACTGTGCTGCCCTTTTCTCATGGAAAACTCGAGTAGGAAACATTAGGCATGCTACCTCTGCTAATTCTGTCATTTCCTGAACCCCTAGCTACAGATAATGGCACAGCTGACTAATGGACAGGATTGACTTTTCACACACTTACTATGTGGGAGAACAACTCAGTAAGTCCTCTTTTAAAACACATAGCAAAAATGATTTATTATTACTTTGGAAGCACTATTTCTAAATTTATTACAGATTGAATTTATGCTATATTTATTCGACATTATTGTAAGTTTCATGCATATATAAAGTAGTTTTAAGTAAGTTTTATTTAAATTTGGGAACTGAAATAAACATAGACTGAAATAGAAATATAATCATTGGTCCTACCCTCCAGTCCCCAGTTATGCAGCACTCCCATTGAGTTGGAGTGAGGAACAGAACATTTAGTTATTTTATTTAAAGATATTTTTAAAATAAACTATCCCATCCTTCCAATCCCGGTTATTTTTAATGGAATTCTGATAAGAAATTTACTTTAGAAATGAGTTTTTTAAGGCTTACTAAGTTTGGTAGTAATAGTTCTTTCATGTGTTCAACCTGAAAATAATCTTTGATTATAGATATTAAATGGTTGAGTCGTAGGAATAACAGTATGAATTTTTAAAATAATTAATTGCTTTGACCATTAAAATATTTAGTATCCGTACTGTACTGCTCATTGTGCTTATACTTTATGTTTTCATGTATTTTATCCATGTATCTTTGAAAGAAATCAATTCCTTGTTTGCAGGGTGCCTAACTTCATCAATGCAAGAAAGATTTTCTTCTTCTGATTAACTCTCCACTAGATTATATCAAAGACTACCTGATCCTTATAGTTAGATACATATCTTTATTTTGAAAGAATCAGTTCTACTTCACTGAATTAATTCATCCTTTTACTATGAACAAGACCATCTCTTTCCACATAAATCACTAAAAAATGTGGAACTGGATGTGTAAAAATTGTTAAGAATTTAAAGCACTATCTCATATTCAAAATGAAAGTGTTAATTCTTTTTCCTGTTTTAAACCAGAGCTTTTTACTTCATGGAATGTGCATGCAAACATTCTTTTAAGCATCACAGGTGCTCCTTAAGGAGAGACTGAAGACCCAGTAAGACTCTTCAGAGTAATAGAAAGAAAAAAATTTGAGTTCTGCAGTTGCATCCAGATTGTAACAAAGGCTCAAGGGTGTGCTACTTGACCAAACACCTTGTAGTTTATATGAGCTAAAAACCCCACACCCTATATGCAAAGCCAAGAAGCTATTGGTGTTCTAATTAATGTCCTCACAGTCTTAGCAAAGAATAATTATTAATCCAATTAAAACAATAATAACATTTACAGGACAGATTATCCAACTACTATATATCATCCCAACAATACCACTTTTAAAAGCAATACACAGAAACTTCGGGTTTACCCTTTCACTTCCACTGTCCCTCAATATCCTATGATCAATGGTGACAATTTTTATCAGGAAGAAGTTTTGGGGGTTACAGTGAGTCCTCAGCATCCCAAGTTCTTTGCTGGGAGGGGCATGACATTGAAGTGGGTAGTCTCCTCCTTCTTGCATTTGTGTTCTCTTGGGGTTACTTTTACACATTTGCTGACATGGTCCACCTACTTGGTCTTTCCTTATTAATCTTTAAAGTTTATATTTTATTAAAATTTTACTATGTATGGTCAGGTCAGATATTTTTCCCTTGTTCCTTTTCTTACCTTCAAACCCAGCTTTATCAATGGTAAAAACACTAACTTACCACTGATGATTTGTGTTTATAGCTCTGTCATGCTAGTGTCTACTAGTGGTTGTCCTTTCAAGATCTGTTATTAGCCTTTAAGATGTGACTTCCTGATAACATAATGTAATGTGTTCTTAACAGAATCTAATTTGATATTCATACATATACACATATGTGCATATATATGTGTAACTATCTAAAATACTTTGCTAACTATTCGCTGTTAATATCTATTAGTTATGGAAATATCACTGCTACATTCTCAAAACTACTTTAGAACACCATGACTAAACTAGTCAAAATATGGGTTCTAGCTGTGTATTAAAGTAGTGATTTTTATGCTGGAGTTCCATCACTGGCTTAGCAGACAAACTGTGCTTGAATGAAAGCTACTGGGTACACCCCAGAAGTTGAGACATATAAGTTACTAAGGCCTCTTAAGCTTTACAGTACCAGTTCATCCTGACATCTGTAACCTTGGCTAGGCCAATTCCACCCATTATTCCATGGAAACTTTGTGAATTTTGTTGTTTGTTCACTGAGTTTCCACAGATTCTCCTCTCCATGACATATCAGCTGCCTTCTGATTACCAAACATGACAGTTTTGGTAACAACCTATATGGTAAAGGAGAATGACTGGTTCTTTTTCCAGACAGTAATCGTTATTCCTTCCCTGCCTTAGGGATGTGACACACTATTAATTTTCTGTTGACTGTAGAGCAGTCTATCATAAAATGAGGTTCACACAGAAGAGATTCCATAAGTACACACCACCAACTTTCATTCATATACTTCCTTCAGTATGTGACTTTTTGAAACCTATCCTTTTCACATAGGTAACAGAAAATAAAAGACAATTTAACATTAACAACACGGTCTGTAAGAATATAGAACTTTTTATCAGAGATTTGGTGTCTTTAAAGATCCTGTACTTTTTAAGTCGTCTTTTAAAAATTCCTCAGTTAATCAGAAAAGCATGGCAGAAGCTTGCGGACAGTTGAAGGAAGAGGTTTTAGGTCAAAAATCTGCCCAAGTAGATACCAGGTGCACACACATACTTCTTACTCTATTTTTTCTCTTGTTCTATTTATCCTTCTTTATAACAAAGTGACATTCTATTTAGATCAAACTTTTAGAAGCTGTGTTTACATTAAATATTTAAATCTGCCTGTATCAAGCAAACTCAACTTGACCTTCCATTTTACTGAGCACCTACAATTTAAATGAAGTTGCTGGTGCTCAATGTCTTTGAAAACAGTATTATAAATCAGATTAGGCATTCAAATTGAGGGATTTGAATTAATAATGACTGACTGTTGTTGACTTTCCCCCCTTCTCTAGTACTTATCCATTTGAATTTTCATGATTCATTTATTATTTGCATTGCAACAGAACCTACTCCTCATCTTTTACTCCTGAAGATATTGTATATCAGTACCTGTATTCATTTTTTGCATCTTTTTATGTTAGCTATTTTTTGTTTAAATATTTCTGGTTTCTTACATTGTTAGAGTATTTTGTTTGTCTGGATAGGTAAAAAGATTTGTAAGAGAAATCAGAAAAATGTTTTTATCAAGAGCTTTATTTCAGAAACTGCAACAGAATGATTACCAAAATATTTTGATGTATTAGAACAGTGATCCTTTAATTTATTATACAAATTTGAAGTCTAAGTGCATTTTCTAGAAAGGTTGGGCTTCAGCCAGAGACGAACAGCAAAAATGTTATGTAACCTCTTATGCAATGATTAATGTAATACTTGAATCCAGTATGAAATAATCGTATCAGGGCAGTAATACAAGAATAGTGGAGAGAAATGAAAACACCAAAACAGTTTCTGAAAGAAGTAGCTGAAAACTCTGAGTCATAAATACATAGACATGGATTAAATGGGACAGCCAGAATAAGTTCTTCCACATTCCTTTTATTCCAGTGGCAATAAGATAACAGAAAATAACAGAAGATTACTTGGCCTACATAAATTTAAAAGAAAAATTTGGAATATTGCAGTTCTTATCAATGGTATAATTCTAGTATACAGTCTACCACTATTACAGTAAATGAGCTTTTGAGAATCAGACTATGTATGGTCAAGCATAGATATGATCTTATGGGCTCGAATTTACTTTAAAACTATAGTATAATGAATTTAACTTGTATTTAAGTGTTATAGAAGTAGTATGAAAATGAGTATCTTGTATTTGACATATTCATATAACACTGGGTGGAAGATTTTTACAATGGTGATGCCTTCATATCTGAAACATGGGAATATTTAGTTTTGATTAATTTATAATATGCATTAGATGGAATGGCTTGATTTTGTCTAATAATTCATATCACACATTTCTATTTCCATATATAGACAATATATAACAAGCTGGTTTCAGCTACTTAAAAATGAAAAAAAAAATTGAAAAGTTTGGACATTTTGGTTTCTCTATCTCTAGAGAAAATGTTTCAATCTGAGTAGTTATAGAGGCATCATTACAAAGTAAACAGTCATGAAAATGTAGATCTCTAGATGTCATATTTGACTCTATAATCACATTTATTGTAATAGGTGTTTATCCTGTACCAACTATTGTAATAAACCACTGGCTGCTGCTAGCTGCAGATGCTTAATGAACAGCAGAATACAGTTCTAACTATAAGTTAAAGGAAAGCTGTGAGAGATATAGAAAAAAAAATCAAGAAGCAAAATTTAAAAAAAAAATAAAGGAATAAATCAAACTGAAATTTAAGTGGCATAAGAATTCAAGCATGGTTCCTATATATTGCAAAAGATTAAGAGTAAAAAGACAGACTAGGGTATTCTTCTATCCCTATGCAGGCATAGGGGTATTCCTTGCAATAAAATTTCCAATGCCCATATTGGTAACTGACAAAGACAAAACTATATTTTAATTGTACAATCATTCCAACACATTTCACTGTGTCTTTAGGGTATTATAAATATTATCTTAATAGACATTACATATCATTCAAGCAACAGTGGTTCTGTCAGAAGGGACCAATTTCTACTTTCAGCTCTCTTTTTAGTCATTTCCCCAAACTGAATTTGCTGTCAGAGAAAGTGTTAGCATATCTTATACTCCTGTTAGTAAGAGTCAATCTTAAGAAAAAGATGCTTTTATACTGCACTTCATTTTTATTATCTGTTCCAACATCGTGGGTAACTCCTGTTCTGTAATCACCCATATTGAAGGTCTAACATAAATCCAACACAGTGAGTATGAAAGTTTCACCTCATTCCCTATGAGATAATAAAAATTATTGTTATAAGTAATGTTATTTCTATACCCTTCCCAGGTTTTAAAATTGCCCAAACTGATAACTTTTGGGACCTAAAGCCAGAATCTGTTGTAGTTCACTGACAATTTTATTTTCTTAATAAATAGAATAAGAAAAAGGAAAGGATATACATAAGGTGCAGGGTACTAACAGCTGAGATTTTATGTGAAAATGGAATAATGTTTGGAACAGTCAATGTTTCATTTGTGTCAATCTTTTGAAATTTCCAGAGCCTGGTTGTTCAATCAATACAGGTCAATGCTTCTAATTGTACTAAAATTATATAATTCCTTCTTTTGTTCTTGGTACCATAGATGTTGCTCTCATCTATGCTGTTCTTTTTACATCTTCTTAATATTTTTTATTTCCTTCCTATCCATGTAAAACTGCACTTTGCATTTTTTCTCACCAGCCACGTCTGTTAATTTAAGGAGAAAAAAAAACCAAAAACAAAACCCACTTTTTTATTTAGTGATTTGGAAAAGCAGGTCTCTAAATACATTTAGAAAATATATTCTGGCAACAGTGAAGTTTCAAAATACTTATATGGAAAACAAAATGTTTCCGTTTTAAGATAGTTAATCTAACACTTCTTTTTACCTAAAACTAACTTGTTAAGCATTAAAAAAAAATTAACTTAATATTTCATGGAAGACAAGGGAAATCTCAAATGGGTCTATGTCCTAATTTTGGCAGGGATGGAGTTAATTTTCTTCCTAGTACCTGGTATAGTTCTGTGTTTTGGATCTAGTACTGGAAGAATGTTGATAACACAGTGATGTTTGAGTTGTTTCTAAGCAGTGCTTACAATGGTCAAGGATTTCTCAGCTTCCCCTGCTCTGCCAGGTGCACAAGAAGCTGGGGGGGAACGTAGCCAGGACAGCTGAACCAAACTGACCAAAGGGCTATTCCATACCATATGATGTCATGTTCAATGGGAGTTGGCTGGTGGGGCGAGCGGTCACTTCTTGGGGATGGGCTGGTCAGTGGGTGGTGAGCACTTGCGTTGTGCATCACTTGCTTTGTATATTCTGTATAACTATTATTATAACTATTATTATTATAACTATTGTTATTGTTATTATTTTCCTCTGTGGCTTTATTAAACTGTCTTTATCTCAACCCATGGGGTTTATTTTTTTTCTGTTTGTCTCCCCCATCCCACTGAGGGAAGGGGGAGTGAGCAAGTGGTTGTGCGGTGTTCAGTTGCTTGCTGGGTTAAACCACAACAGTCTGGGGGGTCTTCCCACATCACACCAAGTTTAGTGATGAAAATAGAAAGCTAGCTGAGATTACTTTTACGCAAAATATTTTATTCTGTAGTGCAAAGCTGATAGGCTTATGTAAAAGTTTCCATATAAGAAAAATTGTCACCAAATACAAAGAAAGAATAGAAATATATGGATACCTAATAGTTCCTTATCTCATCTACTTCTCACCATATTATGAATATAACCAGTCACAGTTTAACAGTTTATTTGACAAATACTGAAGATTAACACAAATTTCAGTTAAGTACAATACTATATGTCTAGAAAAACATGCTAAGATTGATACATAAAATGCAATTTACATTTTCCAATTATTTCTTGAGCATTGATTTTCCCTTACACAACCAGACAAATAAGATGAGAGTGTAGTGAAATAATCCTTGATGATCAGTGGATTAAATTATTTTTACAGTTGACAAAATGTGGACCTTTGATGTAAAGGTGTCAGGTCAAATTTCCGGAGAAGAATAGTCATTCCTGTGCTAGAAAGACTTCCTTAAATGGGAAGAAAAAGATCTCTCTTCATCTACCTGACATCCTGTAACAAGCCATATAGTATCTCATGGTGAAATCGTCTCACCTATTGAGAGATAACTTGGGGTAGAATGCCTGTAAGGTCAAAAAGACAGAAAACTTGTTTTTTATGACCTGTTTTCCCTCAGTCCTTCCATACTTTTCACAACCCCTTTCTGCCACCTAATTGATTTTCTTTGCTTCTAACTTCCAGGCAAAAGATCTAAAATATCTAGCTGTGCCTTTGTGCTAATGGTCTTAAAGAATATTAGTAGAAAACATATGTAACAGCACCATAGAGGATATCAGGTATCAGTTCAGCGTACCTGACCACAACCCAGTGGGGTTTATTAGAGCCTCATATATATCATCAAGAGGTGGCTCCACTTATGCTATTAGCTGTGATCAACTGCAGTCACCATCCATATGGATAAATTGTGTGATCCCTCAACACAAAGTTAGCTGTTTTCCCACGGGAGGTTCCTGTTTTTCTGGATGTGGTAATGTTAAAACGTTGTGGAGCGTATATTTTCACAAACAACCTGTCCTTCTGTGAACCATTCCTCAAGGTATCTTTTTCTTCAGGTGTAAACTAGTCTTCTTTTAAAACGTATCACTGATGTGTTTCTAGAGATTGTTCAAGAAAGCCCTAGTAAATTCTTTGTCATACATAACTTTTACTTTCCGATTCTCTGATTTCTCAAGGAGTCCAGAAATACAAGTAGCATAGAAATAGTAAAATAACATATATATATTCTTTTATAGATCTTATTCATAAATACATATACAGGGATATGGATATAAATTTATAAGGATATGGATATATTTTTCATATATATCTTCTAATAAATTTTACTTTTATTAACATCTATTTAATAATGACAGTGTTATTTGTACGTATTTCTCAAGCTTCCTTCTCAGCTCATGGAAGATGAAGCTTTCTGACCAGCAGATCTGTGTATAAAATATTTCCAGGGCACCTTTCGAATGTCTAATATGCATTCAAAAATTTAAAGCAAAGGTATGATATGTACTGATATGCTTACAGTTTGCAGAATTGTGATGAGATAGAATAAGCCTCCTTCAGAAACAGTGCTTTTCTAAATCAAACTACATCTTCAGATTTCTAATATTTTTACTGGTTCTGTTGGGGTTTTTTTGTTTTGTTTTATTTTGTTTTCCATTGTATATTCAATTAGACATTCCCTGTTAAAAATTCATCACTGTTGTTAATCTTTCCATACAGTTACTCTAACACATTAGAATACAATTAACTCCTTCTATGTACATATTTGGAAGTCTTTGTTATTATTTGAACAGTATTATCCTTCCTTCGTTTCCATTTTTATTACTTCAGTTTCACTGCTTTAATTTTCATGTAGACTACTATATATTCCATTACTTCCAAATTTAACACCAGTAATTTCACATGTATTTTGAAGAATGGAGAACTATAAACTAGGAGTTGTAACAAACAAATATCAATAAATAAACTAGAATAAACTGGTGAATTTGAAAATATGAACAAATATTTTAATATCAAAAATACTCCATGCTGCAGTTTCTAGAGAAAATGAAATTTATTGTTTTCTTTAAGAATCATAGAATCATAGAATGTTTTGGGTTGGAAGGGACCCCTAGAGGTCATCTAGTCCACCCCCCCCTGCAGTGAGCAGGGACACTGCTAACTAGATCAGGTTGCTCAGAGCCCCATCCAACCTGGCCTTGAATGTTTCCAGGGATGCGGCCTCCACTACCTCTCTGGGCAACCCTCATTGTAAAGAATTTCTTCCTTATATCTAGCCTAAACCTACCCTGTTTTAGTTTAAAACCGTTACCCCTTGTCCTAACACAGCTGGCCCTACTAAAAAGATTTTTCCCACCTTTCCTATAGGCCCCCTTTAGGTATTGAAAGGCGGTAATCAGGTCTCCCTGCAGCCTTCTTTTCTCCAGACTGAACAAGCCCAACTCTCTCAGCCTGTCCTCATAGGAGAGGTGCTCCAGCCCTTGGATCATTTTTGTAGTGCTCCTCTGGACCCGCTCCAACAGTTCCATGTCCTTCTTGTGCTGACGGCTCCAGAGCTGGACGCAGTGCTCCAGGTGAGGTCTCACCAGAGCTGAGTAGAGGGGCAGAATCACCTCCCTCGACCTGCTGGCCACGCTCCTCCTGATGCAGCCCAGAGTACGGTTGGCCTTCTGAGCTGCCAGTGCACATTGCCGGCTCATGTCCAGCTTTTCATCCACCAGCACCCCCAAGTCCCTCTCAGCAGTGCTGCTCTCAATCCTTTCTTCCTCCAGCCTGTATTGATACTGGGGGTTACCCCGACCCAGGTGCATGACCTTGCACTTGGCCTTGTTGAACCTCATGAAATTCACACAGGCGCACCTCTCCAGCCTGTCCAGGTCCCTCTGGATGACATCCCATCCTTCTGGTGTGTCAACCACACCACTCAGTTTGGTATCATCCACAAACTTGCTGAGGGTGCACTCGATCTCGCTGTCTAAGTCATTGATGAAAACATTAAGCATCACCGGTCCCAGTACGGACCCCTGAGGGACACCACTCGTCACCGGTCTCCATCCGGACATCGAGTCATTGACCACTACCCTCTGGATACGACCATCCAGCCAGTTCCTTATGCACCAAACAGTCCACCCATCAAATCCATAGCTCTCCAATGTAGAGAGAAGGATGTTGTGGGGGACGGTGTCAAAGGCCTTGCAGAAGTCCAGATAGATGACATCCATTGGTTTTCCTTTGTCCACCATTGTCGTCACACCATCATAGAAAGTCACTAGGTTCGTCAGGCAGGACTTGCCCTTGGTGAAGCCATGCTGGCTATCTCGAATTACCGCCCTGGCCTCCATGTGCTTTAGCATAGCTTCTAGGAGGATCTGTTCCATGATCTTCCCAGGCACAGAGGTGAGGCTGACAGGTCGGTAGTTCCCAGGGTCTTCCTTTCTACCCTTTTTGAAAATGGGCACAACGTTGCCCTTCTTCCAGTCACCAGGGACTTCACCTGACTGCCATGACTTTTCAAATATTGTGGAGAGTGGCTTGGCCACTACATTGGCCAATTCCCTCAGGACTCTGGGATGCATCTCATCAGGTCGCATGGACTTATGTGCATTCAGGTTCCTCAGGTGGTCACGAATCTGGTCTTCTCCTACAGCAGGAGGCATTTTGCCCTCCCGGGCCTCCTCATGCCATCCATCAACTCAGGAGGGGTGAGGAGAGAGGTTGCCAGTGAAGACTGAGGCAAAAAAGTTGTTGAGTACCTCAGCCGTCTCCTCATCTGCTGTTACTAGCCTGCCAGTCTTGCTCATCAGCGGGGGTACACTTTCTTTAACCATCCTTTTCCGGCTGATATACCTGTAGAAACCCTTCTTAGTATTCTTTGCATCCCTAGCCAAGTTTAGCTCGAGCCGCACCTTGGCCTTCCTGACCCCACTCCTACACAACCGGACCACTTCCCTATACTCTTCCCAGGATGCCTGCCCCTGCTTCCACTGCCTGTGCAGTTCCCTCTTCCTTCTTTAGTTTGACCAGCATCTCTTGTCTCAACCACGCTGGTCTCTTCCCTTCTTTGCCTGATTTCTTACACCTCGGGATCGAGAGCTCTTGTGCTCTGTGGACCACTTCCTTAAAGATCTGCCAGCTCTGTTCTGTTCCCCCGTCCCTGAGGACTGTTTCCCAGGGAGTCCTTCTGAATATCTCCTTGAGGATCTGGAATTTTGCTTTTCTAAACTTCAGGGTCCTGACTATACTCTTTGTTCTTCCCATTTCCCTCAGGAGCGTGAGCTCTATCAGCGCATGATCACTGCAGCCCAGGCTGCTCCAATCTTGACATCTCCGACGAGCTCACTTGCATTGGTGACCACCAGGTCCAGTATCGCATCCCCTCGGGTAGGGGTGTCTATTACCTGGCTTAAGAAGTTGTCCTCAATGCATTTGAGAAACCTGCTGGATTGCCTACATCTTGCCATGTTGGTTTTCCAGCAGATGTCGGGGTGGTTGAAGTCCCCCAGCAGGACGAGAGCCTGTGAGCGCGAAGCCTCCCGGAGTTGGAGGAAGAACGCTTCGTCAGTCGACTCCTCTTGATCTGGCGGCCTGTAGTAGACACCAACCACCAGGTTCCCTTTGTTGCCTCTCTCTCTGATTCTTACCCATAAGCTTTTGACCTGCTCGTGGCTATTCTTCAGTCAGCTCTTCACACTGTAATGATTTCTTGATGTAAAGGGCAACGCCTCCGCCCCTCCTTCCTCGCCTGTCCCTTCTGAACAGCCTGTAGCCATCAATAGCTACATTCCAGTCATGGGATTCATCCCACCAGGTTTCTGTAATGGCAATCAGGTCATAGCTTTCTAGCAGCACGATAGCTTCCAACTCCTCTTGTTTGTTTCCCATGCTGCATGCGTTTGCATAGAGGCATCTCATCTGAGCTGTCGGCCTCATCACCTTCATAGCAGTACACTCCTTGTTTCCTTTGAGGTGTTTCATGGGCTTTTCCTTGTTGGCTCCTATTATCTCAGGAGTCTCCGGCTCCCCTCCGCCAGATTTCAACTTTGCTGCAGCACCCCTGGCACACTGCTGGGCAACGGGTTGAGGGCTCATACTAGCCCCCAGTCCCTCTAACCCTTGTGTTTCATCCCCTAGCCTGTCACTTGCAAGCCCGATAGGAAGCCCGGTAGGTTCCCCTTCCCCCTTCACACCTAGTTTAAAGCTCTGTCAATGAGTCCTGCAAGCTCCTGGGCAAAGACCCTCTTCCCCCTTCGAGAAAGCTGGCTCCATCCCAGCCAGTCAGAAAAATACTTTGTTGTACTCTTACTCTTTAATATTTTCATGACACTAATGCCCCAAAGATTAAAGAAAAATTAAGATCTTCCTAGGTTTGATGCCATGTAAATATATATGAAAATATAGTCTTGTCCTTTAAGAGTGCAGATTCAGGCCAGATATTGCAAATTTTTATGAACTCATGCAATGTTATGTTTGCATTAAGTCTTATTCAGTTAGTGAGAGCACTGCACATTGTGCACATTGCGCAAAAACACCCTTGGAAAACAATGTAAGTGTTTGTACTATTCAAATTACATTTATAATTGCAAATATTTTACATATTTGTCAAAAAGCACGTTAAAATGGAAACTAGTATTTATCCTGTTTCCTTTCAAGCCATTAACATAACAAGAATGTATTTACAATTCTAAGTGAAATTAAGGATTCTGAAATAAACACTGAGGTAACCACCACAAACACCATTATGCTTTTTGCCTCTTTGAATCTTATTTTGTTTTCAAACACAGATTAAATTTCAAATATAGTTTCAGTTGTTACAGCTTGGAATTTTTTTTGTTAGCAGACTTAGGAGAAGAACTCTTTAATGTCAGATAAATCAGAGTTTCTAATAATTTTCTAACTGGCAGTTATGAAAGCATTCAAATAGGGTGAAATAAGGAAACTGATGAAAAAACATCTTAATTTTTTAAAAAAACTCAAAATTACTTCTTAAATTTGAAGCAACCAAACCAATTTTAGATTTGAAGTTCAAGGTACAGAGCTGTGTAAGAAAATAAAGAATTTTAGAGATAGTGGTTGTTCGTCTCTTCCATTATTCACAGAAGAAGTCATCAATTTCTGCGTTATGCTCTATACTGACCTGGAAATTTTAAAAAAATGTGAATGTATTTTAAGCAGAAAATCACATAAAATAGATACCTTTTTTATTGACTTAAAAATATTTTCAAGAATTAGACTGAAATTTATCAAGAGGCATTTCAGCAAGAAGTTATGCAGAAGTCAAAGTAACTGGAATTAACACATTGAGAGAATGATGTTTGGACAACAGCATTTGGAGAATTAAGAGAAATCTTTTACAGACATTAAATAGAATCACACAAATGCAAGACTAAGGACATAATCATTTGGTCCTTGTTATAGTTCTGCCAAAACTGTGGCAGAACATGCCAAAGCCTCAAGATTTTGTTCAGAGGATATGAGTTTCTGTCTGTCTGGTGGAATCTGCAGGCCTGAATTACACCTACTTTTTTTTCAATAGAAAAATTAGGGTCTGGAGAACAGACCCTCCAAAATCACTGTAAAGAGAGAGAAGCTGACTGTTAGCTAATAAGAAATGCTGGTAAAAGGGTAATAAAAGGGTGTATCACTGATGTAGTTCATAGCCTTTGCAGTCACCCAGTGAAAAGATCCATCTCCATCTTTAAACCGGCTTTCCAGTGGTTACCACACTCACACACTCAGAGTACTGGAGAATTTGGATTAATTTTTATCTTTTGATTAAGCTGATGTGATCTCATCTTCTATCTCCCAGATATAGTAATCGCTCTAAATAGCCCGAGGATATCTTCAAGCATCAACATAGTACACAGTTGTACAGGACAGCATGTAGAAAACTGTTGCTTGTTTAAGTGGCTTTGTCTATGTGGCCTTGAAATCAGCTGTTTCTGCTGTGAAGGGAGGTGTGATATTGTGTGCAATGGCGTCTCTGAATGACCTTTCCAAGTAGGACCCTGCATTTCCCACCCCATTCCTCTGTACTACCTGCCCACTACTTCCTGTAGTCTATGTCTACAACTTCTCAGAAGAGAAAGCTTCCCTTCAAACAGAGCGGAGAAATTCAAGTTTCTCAAAAATGCTATGAAGTCTTGGCCTTACGTGAGTGCAATGCTTCCCTTAAGCTCTCCTTCTCCACTTCTCATTGCATACTCAGTGGAAAGACCAGTGAAGAAACACATGAATGACTTTGTAACACACAGTGTTGAGAAACTCACCTGCAAGGGAATTTCAATGCTCCATTCCTTTCTGGAATAAAGATTTAAACATCTGATGCTATATATACACTGGGATAATGACTGAAACCCACATGTCCCTATTTAAGGGTGAGATGTCTAATTATAATGCTATACAGTGACTTCTTTTGCTAGTTAAATAAATATTGAATTAGCTTTTCTTCAAAAATAATAAAAATAAGTACTCTTTCCAGTCTCCCACTGCTTTGGGATAATAGTTTATAACGTAGAATATACATCTGGCAAAAAGAGGATTTCTCTAGGCAGAAGATCATCTGTTTCTCCAGATGCTTTCTAATGACTGAACTATTGGACTAAAGAAGGAGTGCAGAGAGGCAGAAATAGGGCATTTCACATTCCTGCATTTAAATTCTATGTAGAGTTCAGTCTAATAGTGGTCCCTGAGAAAATCTATGAGATCGATTCCTGGAAGCGAGAAAGTCAAAACAATGCTTGGATCTGATGAGACCTAGGCAGGCTTAGGTCTCTCATGTCTCTCCTTACAGTCAAAATTGTGAGATACATTTTGGTTACATGGGCTATAAAGTGGGCAGAAAACTGCCTGGACTTTTATTATTTGTGATACAAATCTCCATTGCCACCCAGTTACTAGAGACATCCCAGTGCTGGGGCTAGCACAGTTTTATTGATTATCCTAGAAGGTGGGACAGAATACAGTCTCATCAAGTTCATTGATGACACCAAACTGGGGGCACCAGTCAGTATCCAGTAAGTCACTTGAACATAAATTATTCTATACTCTGATTATAGGAGTCTAACAAAGAATGAAAGGTTACATAGTTAACAGTGTTAAGTTAAGGTCTGAGACAGCTATTTTTCATTGGCAACTACTGCATTAAGAAAGCCAGGTACTACTAATAAATAAAATCCTTTTCACTCTTAATCCATACTTTATCTAATTTATACAACATGTAGTACTTATTTACCATGATTAATATAAATTAATTAACTCCCATAGTACTGAAAAACATGGCCTGACTTACAGTATAGTTCTATTATTCAGTGGAATGTCCTACAGATCTAAACAAATATGAGATTTTTAAAAAAAAATAATGGAAAACAAGAACAACTATTCTACTGATTTGAATGATCTTGGAGCGTGGCTTAATTGTTTGTATATTTTCAAAATAAAATGTTAAACATTTTAAATTATATGTTACCATTAATCGCTTCAGATTTCAGTAGATTTAATATCACAATGAATTCTATTTCTGAAATGTACATTTTTGGTATACTGTGAAACAAAAAATTGGAAGGCGCTTAGAGAACTTGTTACTTGAATGATTCTTCAATGGTAAACATTCCTTTTTGTTCTTCTAGCATTAAAAAATTAAACAATCATAAACCAGATCAACTTCCAAATTCGAAGTACAACTTTGAAGTTCTTCCATGTTCAGGAACTGTGTTAACATTATAGACTTCACCATGTGAAATAGATTTGTAAAATATTACGTTTGAACTGCTAAATAAAGAAAATATTTAAAGTTTGGAACTTCAGCATGATTAATATCTAGCTTTACATACCAATGAATAATGGTTATCTCTTGTCAAAAATACATTGTTTCTATGAACTATTAAATGTAGCTTATATGGATATTTTGCTCATTTGAATAATTAGTTTACAGTTCTGTGAATCTATTACAGTATCTTTAAACTGAGAGAAATCACTAAGTCGAAGCTCTGTGCCAAATCTTTTGGAAAAATGTTAACAATTCAGAAGCACCTAAAGACAGCTAATAATCCAAGCATTTTAAACAACAACAAATAAGTCCATATCTGATTAAATGCAGCAGGGGCAACTCTGTAAGGTTTTCAGCGTGTGTAATTTCAAACACCGCACATCAGCTAAAACAAAGATATTCTGATGAGCAGAAATAATTTATACATCAGAGGCTTTCTCCACAGTTATCTTTGAAATTCAAATTAATGGTTATGGAAAGCTGTGCTGCTGGGATGTTATGCATCCATCTGACAATACATGGGGCATAGAAATGTAAGCCTTATGAAGAAAATCATAGAAATCAAGCTTTCAGTATGTTAACAGAAAAAAAAAATCTAATTAGAACATAAGCATTGTTTTATTTCAAAGACATAATCAGTATTATTGTTGTGGCTTTACTGAGAGACAGCAACAGATACTACACTTCTATCTTACCGTGTTGGCAAAGTTTGCTGCTAAATCACATGTATTATTCGGGCTATTTTCTGGAGTGCTAGAGTTGTAAAAAGAGAGCTGTGAGGCCACTTGTGGTGTATTCATTAATTTGCACTAAGATCCATTAAAATATTGGGGTTTTTTTCATAAAATCAAACCCAAAGAAAAACAAAAAAACAAAGCATAACTGTTGCTTGGTCTCTACTAGATGTATCTTTCCGCCCTTCACTTTGAGAGACAAGGGCTTGTTCAGCATTTACTGAAACTGTCATAGCAGTTAATGTGACTCATTTGTGTGTAGACTTAGAAGGCTGAGATATCTCAAATTTTTCTATGGTATCTTCAAACTTTAAGAACATAGAAAAGACGCAAAGTGAAAATACAGGTTTTCTTTGGGCTTGGTGAATTCCACCAGTTAGGTGTGCTACCAAATTACAAAACTCCTCTTCACAGCAGGTTTTACTCACACTAAGCCACAAAAAGAGGGTTTGACACAAATTGTTTATTGCTGCAGTCGAAAATTAAGGTTAGGACTCAAAAACTCTAGGAAAAAAACAAAAAACCAACAAGAAGTACCAGTTAATTTCTGAAAACATCAAATATTTGTTATTCATTTAAAGGGAAATTCTTTGCTCTATGCTATTAAGGTAATTTATGTGAACCTTTAGGCTTGTGTAATGTAAATTATACCAACCTAAAGACTCCATTTTTAGTTTCATGATCGTATACAATGTCCATTGTGCAAATAATAATCAGGACCTGTGTGTTATAGATGTAAATGTGTAAATTACAGGTTTATGAAATGTGCTGGGAAGAAATATTGGTATTATTCAACCTACAAGGAAATTTCTTATACCAATAAACTATTTAAATAGTCTGCAAAGGTAAAACTAGCTTGTTAATAAAGAATGATTCTACCAAGCAAGTGAAGAAGTTTATACTTACTAAACAACATCTGATTTTGAAAAGGAGGCCCAATTAATTTGAGATAGGTGTATATATTTAAGGAGAACGTTAATGTGCAAACTGTGAGCAATGAAACCACTAATTGCCTGATTAGTGTCTACTAACAGCCTGTAGGGAGCTAAATTTTAGTGTCAAGCAGATGTGAGCTGAATTTGGTGGCCTACAGGTCTCCCCTTGCATGGTATAGACAGTTAGATATTTAACACAGGTGTATAGATAACATCCAACATTTGTAGAAAACCATGTTCTTTATTGGTTGTGCTCTCCATGATAACATTTCAATATTGCAAATTAATCTGAATAGAAAAAGAATATAAATGATAGAGTTTTTGATGTTTTCAGATTCTGATTTCACTTTTTATGTTAGTAGGCCCAGAAGATCAAAAATATATAAAATATATAAAATATATAAAATATATAAAATATATGTATTCTGTTCTATATGATCAAGCAGCCATGTCACATTCTAGATCACTACTAATTGTTTGATTTATATATGCAGATATTAAATATGCAATGGAAAAGGAGTCTACTTTCATTTTGGTAGGCTTAGTTATTTAAAAAGATAAGGCACAAGATGCAAGTTCTAAGACAAGTTTCAAATTTGGTCTATAAAGCCATATTTTTTCAGTTTCTAAAATAAACTACCCTCTAATAGGATCAACTGTGAGTCACAAAGCTTTTATTTGACTCGGTTTGCAAACCATCCTCAGCTGTAAAGCTTCATTGAATGTGAACATTGCTTGAGGTTCATATTCTGTTCAAGACAGAATGCGAGACGATCAGACAAAAGACTCCCAAAAACAAAAATGAAAAGTGAGGAGTGAAAATCAGAAAATAAATTAGCAACAAAACAGAAACATAATGAAAGGAAAATGAAAGGACAATGTTAATTCAAAACTGATTACCTCATCCCTCCGAAGGACTGAAACAGTACCAACAACATGGGGAAATAGTGGAGTCTCAAGACTGCAGTAGTGCCCCTGGACCTTAGGTACCTTTAAGCTACAGAGAGATAGTCACGCCAGAAAAATGTTAACCTTAATCTCACTACAGATATGAGCACTTACCCTGTTCCTGAAACCATCCATTGAAAGAAACACTGCCATTCTTATGTTCAATATTTTTTTATGGGCTTTATCATGAAGAGTGTAAGCAGATCAGTTTTCTCACTGAGCTACATGTGGTATATTTTTCTGATATCAACAATTAAATGTTTTATTTTTAAAAAAAAATAAAATAGCTCTTCTGTATTTCAAATGAGTGTTAGTAGCCCACTGTACATGCATAAAAATGTGGAAAGGACTGGCACCACTTTTATCAACTGGGTTTTTGAGTAAAAGTGACCTTACCTGCTGTGCTTTGGGATGAACCAAATTCAATGTTCTGACATATTCTATTGCATGACTCCACAGAAATTAATAGGTGGGGAAATACCCTGCTTGGAGACCTTGAATAAATTTAGGGATCAGGTGGTCATCAACCTATTCAGCCTCAGCCAGATGGATTTCATCTCGAGCATCCCCACAAGCATTGCTTAAGGACTCCAGGAGCCTTGGAGATGTAACCTTAAATGCCACAGAAGCTTTTGAAGATAGAAAGTAGTGGGCAATCACAGGATAAGAAAGTGTAGAAGTATTGATCTGTGTCACTTTGTCCTGGTCGTGTCCAAAGACTAGTCTCAAGTTCATTAAATTTACTATTACAGGCATTGTTACAATTTCTTTTTAGGCTTACTACAGATTTATTCTACCTTAGTAAACACAATATACCTCAAGAAAAAGATGTATTGTTCTATACTTTAGAAGACATGAATGTTTATCAGCCAAGATTTTAAGGTTCATACATTTCCCAGGTTTTACATTATTTAATTCTCAATTTAGTGATTAAGTAGAAAAAAAAAGAAAAAGAAAAAAAGAAGGCAATTATCTCAGTTTTTCAGTTTTAAAAGTGCTGGAATGAGCAGGCTATAATTTCCCAGCTCCAACTACTTTACAGAGGTCAGCATCTACTCAGTGAAATAATACTAGAGAGACTGTCAGAACTCTGTCATAGTACTTGCCAGTACCCATAACATACCATTCATGATGATAGACAAAGTTATCAAGAAGATGGTAATGTCATGGTTACTGACAAACAGTCAATCAATTAATACCTCTCTTGATTGCTAATAGCAAAAGGCATGGTTGGCAAGATAGATCTATGAGTTTATGTTAACTGTATTTTATTTGACTTTTCAGCTTTAGAAAGAGCTGCCTTTCAGAAGGACATAATTGTTTCAGTCAGTTAGCATTTTGATATCAAGGTACATCATTTTCCTTTAGCACAATTGCACATCTTCCACTCTCTGGACAGTTTTCTCCACCCTCTTCCTGAGTAACCAAGCAGAAAGACGGGTGAATAACTACACTCCTACCTCCTAATTCCAATTTTTCAGAAGCCTAATCAGCTGTGGATTCTTACGGTTTTCTTCCCCTTACATTATCATAGATAATCTGATTACAAGCAGGCCAACAACGATCAGTATTTTACCACATGCAAGGTAGCTATAATAACTGTGCTATGAATAAGTTAATTAATTATTATATATCTCTTGAAATTCCAAAAGGCTGGTTCAATGACATTTCTGAGAGCCAGGCTGAGGTAATTCAAATTTATATTGGGTTTACTCTTTGTCTACAGATACAAATAAACAGGTTTTGCTCCACATTGCTTATTGCATAGATATTTGATAACCTGTGTTTCAGTTAAGCCCTCTGCTTGTAAGGTTATCTAATGGTAATACATTTCATAGTTCTTTTCTGTTGTATACTTGCTTGTTTTTGTGGTGTTCTCCTAGCCCTGGAATGGTCTCCCTTTTCAACCTTACTAAAATCAACTTGGCCCTGTCTTCACATCTTTCAGTAATATTCAGTTATACTTCACATATTTTCAGCATTTGAGAACTTTGGGGGAAAGGAAAATTTTTTTTAGGAAGACTTCCAAGATGGAGAATATGGTGCTCCCTATTTATCTCATTTTACTTATTGTATAAGTCTATTTCTAACAGACATTGTAAATGTTCCAGATACGTAAATTTTTCTTGTTTTGCCTCAGTGATGACACTTGATTTTGAATCTATATTTAACACTGTCTTTTTGTCATCCTTATTGTGAAAAAAGGATGGAGTAATGGAATATGCAACCCGAGTAATTTCAAGACACCCACAGACTGTGATCTGACATCAGCTGACTTCAGTGGTGTTATGCAGTTTATACCAACTAAGGTTATGGCCCTACTTTTCCATTTTGTTTGTAAATAAGGCTCCAAACTTTAGTGTTACATAAAAACATGAATGTTAATCCCTAAAAAGAGCTGGAGCTCTCCTGTGCTAAGTACACTAACAAAACCATAACATACTACCCTGAAAAGCCTAGCTTCTAGAATGATAAGACAATGGAAGGGAGAGCAGAGTCAAAGATAAAAAATTATTTCCCCATAATCATATAACTGTGGAAAGCCTACTTTTCTGACTCTAGAATGTATCCATCACATAAAAATCCTTCCTAATAAATAATATTATATATAAAGCAATTTCTAATTTATTTTTACTTTCTTTTTCTTCTATATGCATTTGAAATTACGGGTCAAAATATATATTTGCAATTACATAGATCAAGGAAAAATGTGCTTTCATGTAAATAATTCCGTAATTCTGAAGGACACAAATTCTACCCCAGAAGATTCGGAACAGTCAATAATCCAAAGAGTCATTAATAATAATTTTAGAATAAAATTCATGAGGCCATCTTGATACTTTTCATAAAAGGCAGAATTTAACTGTGACTGTAAGCACTTTAAAGAGAGAAGGAACATTGATAATAGCGAACTATACTCTTTAATATTCCCAGAACATTATTATTTGTATGCACCTAAACTCATGTCATGCCTACTGTAATTAGACAAAAATCCACACTTAGTCATAAATTCTGAGCAGATTAAGGCACTTATAAGATTTGGGCATTAAACATGAATGTGAGAAAGCACCAGTTTGCAACATCCAAGCTGCCTTTAGCTGTGATGTCTCAGAGAATAACTTCTACAGCAGGTTAGAAAATCTTTCACAGAAGACTGATCAAAACAAAATCTGAGCTTGCCCCCATCATCAGATCACAAAAAGACATGGGTGACTTCAGGCTGCATTGAGCATCAAATCATTACCAAGTAAGATGGAGAGAAAGATCAAGAGAACATTTGAATTATTAGATAAAGATTAGAGATAGAATTGATATGGATTATACTAAATAAATAAATATTTCCCCTCCTGTATGTAAAGAAAGTAAATTAATTTCCTAAAACATCTAGGTCTGATGTACAAGAAAGCATCAATTACATATACTATTTAAATTCTGCTTCAAGAGGGGTGCCAATAAAGTAGAAATATGTAGTTTAGAAAAATTTCATGGGAAATAAAGTTGTCTCATACATAAAATTTCATCATATATAAACACATACTCCTATACATTACCTAGCAACTAATGAGAGGAAGTTTTCATTAAATGAATGATATTGACATGAAGAGGAAATACAAAGCATTGCCATGACCATTCATTTGATACAGTAACAGCCTTTTCTCAACAGCTTCTATTTCCACTGCTGCAAACACCTTTGTTTCTGTGAAATGCCCAGAACATGTTTCTATGTGTCCATGACATGGTAATTTAGAATATATTTTATGTTTCTTATATAATTCTTACTTATCAAAATAGAAATATCATAAAAATATTTACTTATCTTTTCTTTGCAAATATCTGAGCTAGTTTTGAAGTAGCTTGTTCAAACACCATGCTGGTGCAGTCCGAGTGCCATGGCAATGTTGTAACCCAGCTTCCCAGACCCACCACATTTGCTGCTTGGAGTTCTGTGCTTCCATATTTACACTTGATAGCTGTACCTGAGAGATCTAATTTACAGCTGGTTCAGTCCACACAATCTGCAGTCATTTTCACAACTCCTGTCTAGACAATACCCTCAGAGATACTACTTAATTTAGGCAGGATACAATGTATGCTGAACTCAAGTATTCACAACCACCTATTCCCCCAGTGATACAGGAATGGAGTTCTAAAAAGCAATTTATTAAAGCCTTAGGGAAGAAAAAAACCACAGGCAAGTTAAAATTCAACAAACCTATTCCTGTGGCCCAGTCTTATGGAACGCAACTGTCCCTTGGGGACTGTGAAGTGTTCTTCATGCATTCATTTGCTTTTGATTACAATGGTTTTCAGGATAAATCCCTTCTTTCATGCCTGAGGCCTCTTTACTAATAAGCAAATTACCATCTGGAAAAAAATAAATAAATAAATAAAAGATATGCTTTAAAACACTATGTGACTAAAAGTCAGACATCTCCATGTGACACTGTGATATAATTTGAAACGGAAGTAGAGCTAAAATAAAAATATGCATCTCTTGCATTCATCAATAAACTTTACTATGTAAACCAGTTTGTATATATAATAGAGTAATTATACCAGTGTGCCAAGAAAGATATCTTTCTTAAAAGGTGATTAAATGGGGACATTTAATGGAAAGGCACTGAAACAGTTTCTGTATTGCTGATATCGCTGGTAAGAACAAGGACTGTGTACTTGGCTTCCACAGTGAAACTCGTGTCCACTATGCTCTATGCTGAAAGTTTAAAAAGGTCAGTTTATCTTCATTCTCATTTGTCTCCAATCTCATTAATTTCTTGTTATGCTCTGCAAAAAGAGTGTTCATATGTTTTGCTTATTTATTTGCTTAACATTAACACTTCCACAAAGAAAAAGTCAGCTGAAAAGACAGTGTAAATGAATTGGCAGTTAGAGAGGAACTTTATCCAAGTCTGGTAAAAAATAAGTCTCTGCTGAGGTAATAAAAGTTAACCATACTTCATATGATTAAAGAACTTAAAATATAACTTTCTCTTGTTGCCATAAGAAATCTGAAGGAGGGAAACCAGTTGTGGATCCAATCTTAAAGCTTCCAGACTGGGAAAACCCCCTAAAACTGCAACAGTTATTATAGTCTGAGAAATCCAGGTTTAGATTTTACTGTGAATATCACTACATATTTCTCTTACAAAAATTGAAAATTAATTCATAATTAGTGTGAAAGAAAGAGGGCTTGTATCAGTGAAACAGAAGATATGTACTACCAGGGCCCTGAGGACGCCAACAGGCCTTACTGGCTCTGACTAGCCCCACCTGGGAGTCCCTTCTATGACCTGTGCATGGCCCAAGGAGCACATATTTGTCATGGATGATTTCTTCTAGAGTTACAGTTTCAACAACTGAATTTAGAATGGTTTTCAAAAAGTAAAACAAAAAAACAACAAAAAGAAACTAAGTATTTGAAACACTAAGTGTTGGACCACAAGGAACAAAAGATTATATGTTCATACTGCTGTGGCATAAGGACGTAGCTAAGCACCAGACAGCCACTCTATCGGAACGGTAAAGGTGTGAAAACCAGTGGGTTGAGATAGACAGTTCAAGTTGTAAAAATGCATGTGGAAACAAAGCAAAACAATGAATTCATTCACTACTTCCCATTAGCAGGCAGATGTTTAGTCATTTACAGGAAATCAGGGCTCCATCACATGTTACAGTTTCTTGGGAAGGCAAACATCATAGCTCTAGAAGTCCTCCCTTTTCTCCTTCTTTCCCCCAGCTTTTATTGCTGAGCATGCCATCATATGGTATGGAATATCCCTTCAGTGAGTTGGGGTCATCTGTCTCAGTTATGTCCTGTCCCAGCTTCTTGTGAGAAGATGTGAGAGAAAACAGCCCTGCAAACACCAAGGTCAGTGAAGAAGGAGGGGGAGGAGGTGCTCCAGGTGCCAGAGCAGAGATTCCCACGCAGCCCATGGTGAAGACCATGGTGAGGCAGGCTGTCCCCCTGGAGGTCCACAGTGGAGCAGATATCCACCTGTAGCTCATGGAGGACCCCACACCGGAGCGGGTGGATGCCCAAAGGAAGGAGACTGTGACCCTGTGGGAAGCCTGTGCCAGATCAGGTTCCTGGCAAGACTTTGCAGACCAGTGCGGGGAGGAGTCCACGCCAAAGCATGTTTGCCGGCAGAACTTGTGACTCCGCGGGGGACCGACACTGGAGCAGTCTGTTCCTCAGGGACTGCACCCTGTGGCAATTATGGACCCGTGCTGGAGCAGTTCATGAAGAACTGTAGCCCGTGGGAAGGACTCACGTTGAAGAAGTTCATGGAGGACTGTCTCCCATGAGAGGGACCCCACACATGAGCAGGGAGTCCTGCAGGGAGTCCTCTCCCTAGGAAGAAGTGGCAGAGACAATGTGTGATGAACTGACCTCAACCCCCATTCCCATCCCCCTGCACTGCTGGGGGGGAGTGGGTAGAGAAACTGGGAGTGAAGTTGAGCCCAAAAAGAAGGGAGGGGTGTGGGGAAGGTGTTTTAAAAATCAGCAGTTATTATCCTCTCCTTCTCTGATTTTGATTGATAATAAATTAAATTAATTTTATCATGTTGAGTCTGTTTTGCCCATGATGGTAACTGACAAATGATCTCTCCCTGTCCTTATCTCAACCCATAAGCCCTTTGATTTACTTTTTTCTCTCCTCTGTCCAGTTAAAGAGGGGAGTGATAGAACAGCTTTGGTGGCACCTGGCATCTAGCCAGGAACAAACCACCACACTGTCGCAAATCTTGATTTGGGATTTTGCATCACCACACCCTCTCAGTTCATATAACTGTTCAAAAAAAATTGGATTTTTTTTTAATGTTTGTTTGTTTCGTTGGTTGATTAGCTTAGGATAGCTTCCTTATCAACATTTTTCAAGACCTTTTCAAAATACAGGAAATGTGTTATGTAGGTTGTCTCAAAGGTAATATTTGAAATTCTATGATTCTATGATTCTATGAAAATAATATTGTAAATGAATCAATGCTTGGATTATTTTGCCAGTCTTACAAGAAAATCTTTGCTATGGTTCTTTTCATATTAAAAGTATTTTCAATATCAAACTTGCACTTCCCTAACTAAACTTCAGCCAGAGCTGGTGTTCATATTTTGTCTATTGTTTATGTTGTTTATATATATATGAATCAGAAAATCATAGAATCATTTAGGTTGGAAAAGACCTTTAAGATCATCAAGTCCAACCATTAACCTAACACTGCCATCCCACCACTAAACCATGTCCCTAAGCACCTCGTCTACCCATCTTTTAAGTACTTCCAGGGATGGGGACTTGACCACTTCCCTGGGCAGCCCGTCCTAGTGCCTGACAACACTTTCTGTGAAGAAATTTTTCGTAATGTCTAACCTAAACCTGCCCTGGCACAACTTGAGGCCATTTCTTTTTGTTCTATTGCCCATTACCTGGGAGAAGAGACCAACACCCACCTCACTACACCCTCCTGTCAGGTAGTTGTAGAGGGCGATAAGGTCTCCCCTCAGTCTCCTTTTTTCCAGGCTAAGAAGGTGTTCCGTAGCCCCTTGAAAAGTAAGTGTATTTGGTGATAAGACATCCACTTGTTCATGTTTTATTTTCTGTTTTTCTTGTCCTGATTCCATAGGAATTTTGCAGGAGAATATAACTTCCATTCTTAAAAGTTCTTCTGCTCCTATTCTTCATCATTGCATCAAATAAAAGTCTGTTTGTGGATTTATTGCTGGTTATAAGAGAAAATGAGAAGAACTATATTTGAAAGTAGCCTGATGTAGTTATTAGCACAGCCCAATGTAGAAAGGTCAGCAGATTTGACCTGTATAATTACGGACTCAATGTCACATGGTGATATGACTTCTAAGTTATGAGAGGGTATAAGAAAGGAAATAATTCCTAAAGACTGTTGAATAGTTATTTGAATAGCTCTGCTCGCTCCCCCCCCCCC
>JADKXX010003224.1:0-56001 GCA_017310255.1 Butorides virescens | reverse complement strand
CCCCCCCCCCCAAAAAAAAAAAAAGGAAATAACATGGAAAGAGTAGAGGAAATGTGTGACTCCAAGAGTCATTATCCTAAAAATGTTAGAAATCATACCTCTGTTCTTTTGATTTTTAGAAGGTAAAGTTGTGGTAGAAGAGATTTTATGAAAGGTGTGTGTGCTGTTTTACATGTCACTAATGCTGACTGATAAATCACAAGACAAAGGAGAGTGGAAGTAACTAGTTATAGTAACAAGCATGATATGAGAAACAAGTGTGCTGACTGGGGAAAACTTGTTTTCTCCTCCTGTAGAGATTATTGAATCTGTAGTTGTGGGAGAGGGAAAACAGAATCAACCCCTTGCCTTCCTGTAACAGATGAAATGTTGGTAAGAGATGCCAGAAGTTACCCTCAAAGGATCAGCATTAGGTGGATATAGACCAGGCATTGCCGTTGCACTGAGAACTGTTGTTCTAGCATAACTACCCAAGCAGGTGAGTGAAATAAATGGACAGGTTTGAGAAAACACAAATGAGGTAACAGCAGTTTGATGGGATCTCTGCTTTGGCATACATCTGGATGGGAGTCAACTTTAAGAAATATTCTGGGATAAGGTAGTTCATGATCGCCTGCAGGTGTAGACCAGGCATGAACACTAAGTTTCACATCAGAAAAGCAAGCCAAAATCCAATAAAGGGAAAGGGAAAAAAAGTTCTGAAAGGCTAGGAATGTTAATACTGAAATTGGAGTAATCTTTATTGTTTTTAAAGTAATACTTTTTCCATCAGAATATCTAGAAGTATAAATCGTGAAACTGCAAACCTAAATCTGCTTTTACTTACTTTTCATGAGAAGGAAATCACTAAATGGGCAGATTTGTGTTGGAGAATTTTGCCTTGAAAACTTTTGAAACAACAGGTTTTGTTTAAAATCTGTGAAAATTTGGGGGGGGAGGGGGAAAGGGGAGGGAGACTTGACAGCTATAATTTTTTTATTTTTAATTGACCATGTTGAAAAAAACCTGTACTTCTATTTATCTCATATATACTCCGAGATAGTTATATGATATATATTAGCAGGTAAATAAAAATGATGTAAACTCAATAGCTCAAAGAATGTAATTTTTCTTTTTACAAATATTCTGAAACAGATGATATAGGAGAGAAAATAGTACCTGAAGATATAGACAGACTACTCTCTGGAAGACTACTTCTTCTCTTTAAAGCTCTTAATGCTTTAGTAAATTGAGTGCCAAAATATGGAACAACACAGAATACAACCAGCCTTCAGGAGATAAATAAACCAGCTGCTAATTCAGGAAAGTGAATGGGAGTTAATGGAATTATGGCAAAGGATTTATGTCACTGATATGAACACAGCATGATCTTAAGAAATTTGAATAAAAACAAATCCCAGGATATCAGGGGTGAAAATAATTAATCCCTAGACTTACCTTCTAAAGAATTTTAAAATTCTATTTGCTTTTGTGGTGTCTCAGGTAAATCACTCAAGAAGAAAGGACAACTAATATTCAGTCTTCTAAAAGATGGTAAGAAACAGTAAAGAACATTTATTTTGAACTATGATCTCTCTATTGGCTCTGTAGTGTTCATTCAGAGATGTTCCCTTTTTAATCTACGAAAAGATAACAGCAGGACAGACTCCAGAGAGCCTGTGAGTTTCCAATCTGCTAGTCCACAACAGCTAGTGTAGGGGCACTCAGTTTGATGTACAGGCACTGGTGCAAAATAACAGAAGGAAGCACAAACGCTTGTGTTTTCTTTTGGACTGTGTAGGAAGCCTGCCCAATAACCTACACTGTACAAGCCACAACGCTGTGTTCTACTCTAATTAAAAAACACAGCAAAATCAGGTAGTTGGAAGGAGGAATGAAACTGAAACATATGTTCATGTTCATCAAGGGCAAGTCTATTTTTGCAACCTCTTGTCAGCTTTCTTTTTCTTTCCCATTTTTTAATTAGACACATTTCATGAAGAATAGTGCTTGTAAATTTCCATGGTGCCAGAAAAGCTGAAGTGAAAATGACATAGAGAAATATACTCTTAGACTGTGTAAATAGCTAATACTCTCAGAATACATCTTCTGAAGAAGTAAAATCATGGAAGAGACACCAGTTTATACTATCAGTATATCTGACCTGTAGACTTTAGGAGCAATGGAGCAGAGAAGTCAGGGAAGCCGTGAAAACAGGACCTCATTTTTGTAGGAATTCTTTACATTTCAAGTTAAAAAAATGAATTCTAAAGACATTTGAGTATTTGCAGGAATGGTAGTTTAAGTAACAAATATCTTTGATAACAACACATACTGAAGCACCTACTAAGAACCCAACTGCATTCTAAAGTATTATTTTGTACCTACTGTAACTATAACTTTTCATTTTTGAATGTTTCACCTTATTGTCTGATCCTGATGCCATAAATTCCTGAAGTCAAGCATGGACAGTTTGTTTCTTGACGTTTTTATCCACCTATAGAGTCAGAAGCTAACATTGTAAATAACTGATGACCCGTATTTTCCAATCTAATTCGTAAAGTCAGAATCCTGTGTCTGTGTAAGTGGCTCAGTAAAGAGATCAGCATTTCATTTTGTAGCAGATGCTGACTTTATTGATTCAATTGATTGATCTGTCCCTGTGCAATAAAAGTAATAAGGATGTCCTGTTATGTTATTATAGTTATTCAAGTTTTAATTTTGACAGCAAAGACTAATCGAATAGCTCAGTTCTATGTACTCCTTAACACACTCTGGAAACTGCACATAATCTACAGGGCTGACGAGCAGATACACATTCACAACGAGAGAAAAAAAGGAGGTATTTGTATTATTGTTAAGGTTTCTTGTCATCTGAATTTTAGAGGTAATTTTGGGGTTCTCATTACTCATGAGTTTTATATCCCACTCAAATACATGCTTCATAATTTAATATATTCTTTTATATGTATTTTAGAGTATATTTGAACTATATTAATTTGAAAATACATAGGCTATTCATTTCATCTAGTCTATATGGAATAAGTCAA
This sequence comes from Butorides virescens, assembly GCA_017310255.1. Classification (NCBI taxonomy): domain Eukaryota; kingdom Metazoa; phylum Chordata; class Aves; order Pelecaniformes; family Ardeidae; genus Butorides; species Butorides virescens. Next base: position 52,972 of record JADKXX010003224.1, on the reverse strand, counting down.
TTTTAATTTGTATAAAACAGACCTTTGATAATGAGATTCTCCTCTATATGTCTTTGGGTTTGCCTATGGTCCTACAGTGCCTGACAAGGATATTTTTTGCAATTATGATTTAATTAAATATTCCCTGAAGAGTTGCTATATATAGCAAAGTCGTTTAAGTAATTGTCAGCCATTTAAAATCAACATTTTTAGAAGGCATAACTTCCACCATTTTCATCAAAGTTTGAGAGAAGCCTTTGATTTATTATGGATTATAATGTGGGATGGAAAACTAAACTTCACGGTAATTTTCATAATCTCCAGAACTGTAATTTATAAACATGTCTGAAGGTTACCAGTATCAATAAATGTAGGCACAAGGAAAGTTTATCTTACTACTATATTTATATTCTGCCTCACATTCTTATAGGGTAGTAACTACCATATCTGCTCAAGAATCATACTGTACTTACCAAAAATGTTCTTAACTGAAAATTGTCCAAATTTTTTTTCACTGAAAATGCACTTTTTGAGGGTGAAAGAGAAGGTAGAGAAAAATGTGTATGAAGCGTCCATCTTGTGTAGGAGAGTAAGATTCTAAAAGTGAAAAAAAACCCCAAAGTTATGAAAATTAATTAATAAAATATGTCATAGCACTAATTCATGCATTGCTCATTAGTTTCTTTTGTTGAGGTTTTACTTAAAAAAATAAGTCTAAGCATGCTTTAAGAATGACTGTCAGCCTCTAACAGTATTTAAATGATAAGTGCTGTTAGCTTCAGCAGTTGAAAATAGTCCCAATGAACATGTGGATGATGACTGCCACAAGACAATCCTATCTGTGAAAGCTGAATTTTTATTCCACTTGCCAAAAGTGAGAATAAACTGGCAGCTTTTCTACTCAAGTGCAGGTGTTTTCCCCTCTGCCCGTGGCTGTTGTGCATGACAGATGGACCAATAATGTAAAAACTCAAATTCTGAACATAGAATTTGAGAGTGTTTGGTAAAGATTTCTGATCAGGAAAAGCAGTTTGTTTATGTAATTTTTACTATCTGGAACTGTTAGGAATAATGTTATGTTGCAATGCAGACTCAAAAGAGACCAAACACTGCGGGGCAGCTGCGCAAGATCACTTGCTCAAATCAAGATATATGCCATCTGGCAGGTATCTTGTACCTGTCATTGGGGATGACCATCAAAATAAAGACTTTTTTTTGAGCAAGGAAATATTATTCCTATCTATAAGTCTTGTTTGGGATTTAGAGGTGTCATATTTCACAGGCACTTTATTGCAACTTGTTGTTTTTATCAGCCCAAAATCTGGGATCTCATCCCAAGGAGAATTTTCAAGTGTTTTATTTAATACATGTGAAAGAAGTTGTGACTGAACTAGTAACACTTCTGTGGGTCAGAGCCTTCTTATGTTTTTTTTCCACACTTTTGGTTTCTGGTGGGTTTTTTTCACCTGTCCCCAGTGCCAGTGGAAAAGATTCTCTTTTCCATCTTACTAATCAGCTCTGACAGACAGTTGGAAATATTATAAGCAAAGATCTCATTGGAAGTCTTCTGTTATGGACTCGCCCCGTGGGGTAAAAAAAGAAGTTAACAATTCTGAATTAAAGATCAAAAACTTTAAATGTAATTTTTCAGGTGTTATTTGTTCTTTAATGAACTATCAAGTGAGAGGAAAATTTGGATGAACTAAGTCTCCCTCAAAAGATTTATTAATTGTAATCTTCAGTAGAATATTGTGACTGCAGTGAAATCTCTTGTTAGCTCACACTCCCATTTCTTTAGCATTCATCCCCTAAACTTTGATGCCTAAGTTGCCTGTGCCCTCTGAATAAACAAGCTTCTCTTGTGTGTATTAAGAGAACTAAATAAGAGTCAGGCAAGACAGGGAGAAAATGAAACCATTTTGATTCTATATGTCTAAACTTTTTTTCTTTCTTTCTTTTCTCCTGCAGCTTCTCCCTCTCACATAGAAGTTCAAAAACCAAGCTCTTCTCCCTTACCTTCCTTCCTTCTGCTGGGTTTTGTTTGCATGGGTTTTTTTTTGTTTCCTATGTGCATAACAGACTCTATGAGTTTCCAAGAAAACACAATTAAAACATATTGGTGTCAAGGGCTCTAAATTTCTCTCTGTCAGAAACTTTCTATGTGTCCTTGGCTGAACCAATATTTTTGTTTCTTGTTTTGCCCTACTAAGTTTGTCATGGTATGTTTTGTTTTGTTTTAGTCTGCTGGTAACGTGTTAGGTGCAGACATAGATCAGTAAACACTTTGTTTAAAACCAATGAAGAAGAAAGCAAGAGCAACACTTAAAACAACAAGATCCAACATATTACCCTGCGCTCATCAGAGTCCTGCACAGAAAAGCTGTAAGAAACATTGTAGGTCTGATTTCACACTAGGAAAAGGATTGAATACCAACTACCAACTACATGGGATCATCCTATAGATTTTTTTTTTTTTTTTTTCATGCTAGCATCCACAAAACTGATTATTTTATACTTTTATTTTGGCAGAGATGAGTGAGGTTTTGGCCTTCTCACAGAAGCTTGTGAAAAGTCAGAAGCAACCTATTTCAGTGTAAGTAATCTACTTTGGGTACCTGTATATCCGTGTTAAAGATATTTTTATATAAATCTACAAGCCATATTAATACAGACCAATACATTGTTTTCAAAGCTTTCAAATTATGTTTGTGATATATGTAAATCAAATTTGAAGATGAAAGTGCAACCGGAAAATATGTAAACTTTTACATATATTTAAAGGCATTCTATTATAAGCTCCTTAAACAATCACGTTGATCTCACTAAGGTACTTTCTCAGTTTTCTCTGAAATCCCAGTAGCCAACTAACCCTGCTTCACTGAGCAACATCTAGTCTCATCTGAAGCATATACTTTACACAAGCTACAAAGAGTTGTTCCTTAAATCTGAAATCTCTGGTGTTATCACTTGATAAAGCTTGTTTTAACTACAGAAGACTTTTTTTCCCTAAGACTTGAAGTTCTGACCATACAAATATTTCTACTTATTTCTAAAGTAGTTCTATTTTAGTTTGTATATGCTTTCTTGCACTTATTATACAGAGGATAATTATAGTTATTGTTCTGAAAATTAAGATGGCAAATAATATAAGAATATGTTATGGATAGAAGAAAGAAATAAATGAAAAATGAAAAATAGATTGAGCCTTTCTAGCAGGTTGCAGTTGAATATAAATGTACAGTGTGTGAGTTTGCTGTTTTAGTCATGAATGTGACAATCAGATCACTAAATTTTCCTTGGCTGAAACTGAAAATAAAAACCAAAAATGTCAGTAAACCCCCTGAATGTTTAGACAATTACTTACAAAGTGAAACTGTTGAATTTATGAAGCACTGTGTTCCTCCCTAATATGGTCCACCCCTCACATCCACATGTGCCATTGTACACAGCTCACACATAAAGACTATCCCCACTGTAAATAGCGGAGTTTCTAACTTTGTTCATACACGAAGTCTAATACAAAAGTGATGGAAAACCATTTTCAGTGACATTAGTGTTTTTCGCAGAAAATTCTGTGACTAAATGATTGTCTTTCCCCAGCTGTTCCTTGAATACATCATTTATAACTTTTGTCTACACTCTTTTAATGCATGATAGTTAGTTTGGCTTAGTAAGAAGGAAAGAAATATATCTAATATCTGCTGGAACATGTCCAGAGGAGAGCCACAAAGCTGGTGAGGGGTCTGGAGCACAAGTCTGGTTAGGAGCGGCTGAGGGAACTGGGGTTGTTCAGTCTGGAGAAGAGGAGGCTGAGGGGAGACCTTATCACCCTCTACAACTGCCTGAAAGGAGGTTGTAGTGAGGTGGGTGTTGGTCTCCCAGGTAATGGGCAATAGAACAAAAGGAAATGGCCTCAAGTTGCACTATGGCAGATTTAGCTTGGACATTAGGAAAAACTTTTTCACTGAAAGAGTTGTTAAGCATTGGAACAGGCTGCCCAGGGAAGTGGTCCCCATCCCTGGAGGTATTCAAAAGATGGGTAGACGAGGTGCTTAGGGACATGGTTTAGTGGTGGGATGGCAGTGTTAGGTTAATGGTTGGACTTGATGTTCTTAAAGGTTTTTTCCAACCTAAAGAATTCTATGAATCTAGTGTTATGTGTAAGGCCAGTAGTCTCATCTGATTTCCATCCAAAGAGCAAAAGATTACATTCTTGTAAATACCTTAAGAGAATTTTCAACTTGTCACTGTCAGAATATGCAATTTGTTCCATATCATGCGTTCTCATGAAAGTTATATGAGATAGCAGATCAATAATATTCTCAGCATAATTTTCTGTTAATGGAGTTCTATGACTTTCTTTTATATGTTTTAGGGGTTTTAAACTGCAATTATGAAAGACAAGAATAGGGGTATTTGGAATTGAGTATAAGAAAACATAAATTAAAAAACCAAAACTACTATTTAAGCTGTTATAACAGAATTAATTCTTTGAATAATTACATAATGTTTTAGAGTGAAAATTCATCTGTTTTATTAAAACAAATATCATACATATATTTATGAGATACTTGAATACCTTGGCTCATTAGTCTGGAAAAATAAATGAAAAAAAGTCAGGAAGAGCTCTTGGAATAAAAAATTAAACTCTTTATGTTTATTTTTCCTCTTTGTAGAATTTGTATACTCATCCGTACCACTCTAAAATTCATGACATGCACATGCAGAGACTTTTCTTTATTCCACTTCACTGAAAGGAAAAGCTAAGCTTGACACAAATAACAAGCACAAAGGTGATTTATCAGTGGCTAATTAAAAAACACCAAAAATATTAAACATATACTTCAGAAATTTATTTTTTTTTTATTTTTCATGTTTGTTAAAGTCTCAGGATAACATATTGTTCCAATCAAAGAGGTTTCAGGCTTTCAGGTTACAGATGGAAATCTAAAGTGGAAAGCAATTTCAGTGATTGAAGCTACAATTCATGTAGTACATTCCTGTAGTAACAGTTTTGCTTACAAACTCTGAAGGTGAAACTTTTTAAGCTTACTTAAAAGTTATTGTGAGGTATGAAGTCATTAGATTGCTTGTGATTCAGTTTCACAGGACATGTAAAATGTAGGTTTTCCACAGCAGAGATGACAAATTAAAATACAGTAATGTAGAGATTCTTGACAAAAAATTCTAGTACTTAAATGAAACGAACTGGCAGTCTGAGAATTGTCTGTGATTTGTTCCTCAGGAAGACTGATAAGGTTTGTAGCCAGTTTATTTTTGGTTTTATTTAGGTTTTTTGGGTTTTTGTTTTCTTTTTTTTTTTGTGTAGTATACTTTTGTTTAACATTTCTTCATATCACAACTAGATCTTGGCTTAATGAATCTCGGGTATTTAAAATTTGATCTGAATTTACATGAAATTTTGCAAGAGAGGAAGTATAACATTTGGTCAGCTATATTGGTCCACTACCCAGTCACATGATAATGTGCTTGCAATAGGCTCTGTCTGCTCCAGTGCCAGTTAGAACTCGCTGGTGAAAGAACCCAAATCATTCAAATCATCAAATAATAAGAATAATAGTCATGCTGATGAACTGGCTGAAAGCATCTTAAGATCTAGCCTGTATTTTCACTGCTATATTTTCTTATTTCTCTTTAGAATAAACATAAGGACCTAGAGGTATGGATCTTAGAAACCTCTTGTGGAAAGATTGATATAGTAAACTCTGGTAATTTTTAGATGACAGGGCACTGTATGGTGCTTCAGAAGGAGAAGTACATAATTTTCAAAATAGAAAATTATGAAATAAATTAAATTTTTGTGTTTTTTTATTTTCTGAAATAATATCATGTATAGGTGTGTAAAACTGCTCCATAAAATATACAGTGACAGTCAAATCATCATAATTTAATAAGATATCTTTATCCAAAACATTGACACATTTTTTTGATATATAGGCAGCATAAAGAATGTCAGCTGAATAAAGCCTTTATAGAAAAGAGTATCAGCCATAAGAATGTATGTTCTGTTATTTAAGTAAAGTACATAAGAATTTATTTTTTATCAAATAATAAGTAGTTTATATGAATTAAAAAGAAAGTATTTTAGAATGGTCAACTTTTAAAAGCATCCTGTTTCTCTTGGGAGAAAATCTTCAACTTTTAAATATTTTAAACTACAAATTCAAGACATTAAATTCTTAAGCTCTTCACACTTACTTCAGTTTTTACAATAATATAAATCCATTGAAGGACAGCAGTTTTTATACTCTGAAAATAAAATTGATAAGACCCTTTAAGAAATGTAAAGTTTTTACCTTTTTGAGGCGAGAATTTCTCATAAATGCCGAAAATTAACAAATTTGAGTTTCTTGCTATTCAGTGAATGGCAGCACTGGACAAAGCACTAGAGATGTGATTCTCTGAGCATTTTTAATGTTTTAGATGCATGTGTAACTTTTTTTTTCTTGGAGACTTTAAAACCACAATAACTGAATTCTAGCTACTCCAGGGCAAACTGCAAGCCCACAATGTTATTTGCTTCAAATATGGAATATATTGGAACAAAAACTGGCTGAACAGCCAGGCCCAGAGGGTGGTAGTCCATGTCACAAGCAGTAGTTGGAGATAAATCACTAACAGAATACCCCATGGGTCAATACCAGATTCAGTCCTGTTTAACATCTTCATTGATGATCTGGATAATGGGGCAGAGTCTGTACCCTCAGCAGGTTTCCAGAATTTTCCTAAACTGGGAAGAGTGATTGGTAAGCCAGACGGTCCTGCTGCCATTCAGAGGGACCTTGACAGGCTGGAGAAATGGGCTGACAAGAATCTCTTGAAGTTCAGTGAGGGGGAGTGCAAAGTCCTGCAGCTGAGGAGGAATGACCCCATGCACCAAAATATGCTGGGTGTCAAGTAAGCTGCTTGGCAAAAAGCCCCCTGAAGCTCATGGTGGACACCAAGTTAAACATGAGCCAGCAAAAAAACAGAAAAATTAATGTTCTAGAATTAAAAACTTCTTTCACAGTAATTTATAGCGAAATTTTTACACAGTAAAATTCTTTGCAGAATAAGTAAAATTTAAGTTCTTCTCTGTACCTTTAGTATTTTGATTAACAAAAGAAGAAAATGACAGGTGATAATTCCTTTAACATGATGCTCAAAAGCGGATACTGATCTTCACCAAGTATAAGTGCCTCATTTCAGATGTAAAATAATCATCAGAAAAAAATAGTTAATTTAGAGCTGTTTTCCAGAAATGTATGCAATGTTTTATCTTCATCTACTTAATACATTTGTGTTTTGTTTTCACTGAGAAAATATTATTGCTTTCCACTGTTACCCAAGTCATGATGTCCCCACACATGGGCACTGCATTTTATTTTCCTTCTGTAGTGCTTTGAGAAGAAAGAAAGTTTACTTCATCATTCTTCACCTTTTGCAGCTCCTGACTACATCCTGTCCTTCCCCATCCTGTTTCTTCACAGCTGTTTTCTTAATCTCTGAGTTTTATTAAAGCTTTTCATGTTCTCAACTGTCCTTAGTCTTTGTCTTCTACATCTGCATGCCTTCTTTGGCTTCACTTTCTGCACTTCCATATCTCTGTAAAAAAGTTACTTGTATCTTCAATTTGTCACTGCCTTCTATATATCTACTGCTATGCCTATTCAGACCATATTATTTTCTCTTTTTACAGGACCACTTGAACAACTTCTGCTGGTGTAAAAGTCTCTTAGGAGTATGCCAAATGGAAGAGAAGTGCTTTGCTGATTTAACTCTGACAATGTAAATACCCATGTAGACGCATTTGATATTGTCAAGGGAAGTTCTCTGTCAGTTAGTTTATGCTGTTTTTCCATGGTGAACTGTGTTTCATAGTTGCACATTTTGGTATATTTCTTACAGGACATAATTCATATGTATAATATGCATATGCATAGCAAACTAGTGATGGCCTAGCTTCCATCTAAAAATACAATGGAAAAAAGTGAATATTTTTATTACAAAAGGCCTCAGTTTTTATGTTTCTGCAATAGACTACTTGATTAGCTTAGCTGTGGAAGTTGCTATTTTAATAAGCAAAAGTTGCAAAAAAAAAAGTGGGAGTCATATAAATTGAAACTTAAACCAACACAATGAGCATATTATTAATGATGAAGTGACTTGAGACAAAATTTCTATGAATGCAAACATTAGGATATCAAACCAGAGTGATGGACAGCCTTATATCGTAATTTCTTTGAACTATGCATGTTGTGGAATAAATCTGAGCATATAAAATAAAGCAGAACAAGACAGGAACACTGTACTCACACTTGTTCAGCTGATCTAGAACTAGAAAGCATGAGTAACTATATGAGCCTGCATTACAGCTGTTAAATTTTTGGCAAAAAAAAAGTCTTTTTTTCAGTCCAATTAATAAAATGTTGGATTTTAATCCAGCAGATTATCTGTGACAGTATAGTCAAAAAAACAGATAAAAAATGAATCAGCAATTCAACAAAAATGTCATATGAGTAACAATTTTAGTAAATAACATAAAGAAATGCTTGAATATGTCACTGAAGACTAAGGAAAATTACGCGTAAGGACAATAATCTTTTATAGAGTACTATACTACAGTAATGTCATTAGGTTCCCTATCCTTTATGTTGCAAATGGGGAAAAAAATCCAAGTTATATAAGAAATCACATAGCCTGTAAGTTTTCCTCAGAGGGAGGAATTAATATATTCAAAATATGAATACACTTTGAAACATAACGGTGAAATATAAATGTGTCTATTGAGATTACAACTTCAGTTCTTTTGATGAACTACCCCTGTATTCAGTGTAAAGGAGAATGTGAAATGAGGAAAAAGAGGGCTAGAACTTCTATGTAACCACAGTTCTTTGTGGTAAAAATGGGGAATGACATTGCTGATCAAAAGGTGCGAAGAAACAAGTCCAAAAAGGCTACTGAATCTTAAGAAAATACACAGACATTGACAGATATTAGAAGAATAATAAAAAAAAATGTGATCTTGCAGCATATTTCAGACTGAAAAGACGACCTGTAAAATGCTAAATATTCAGCAAGAATAAACATCTTCATGACGAAACTTAAAAGTTTGTTGAGACATCAGAGAAAGTAAATATTTAATACTAACCTCAGTTTTATGATACTCCATTTTCATATGAAGAATTTTACTGACTGAAGTGAAGGAAGTCCAAGATCATGCAGAATAAAGGTATTGGGCACACAAAGAATGAGACTGTAAATAAGAAGTAGAGGTGCATCTTTTTGTAATTTACTTTATCAGATTTTAAAAAAAATCATTTTTTAAGGAGAATTGCTGTTTGTTCTGTAGCCATTTTTGTAAAGAACTGTAAGTAAAACAACAGAAACTGCTATAACCCAAAGAATGTTCTCTACAAAGTACTTAGCATATGCTGTGTTGCAACATCCACAAAAATCTATATATTGGCAAGGAAAAAAAAAAGGCAATAATCAAAATTTAAGCATTCTTTTCCTCATTGCAAGTATTTAGATTTCATTCACTGTAAATATTCTAGAATTGGGGGTTGGACTAGATGACCTCTAGGGGTCCCTTCCAACCCAAAACATTCTATGATTCTATCAAATATATTTTAGACAAAAAATAAATTAAGCGAGATTTTTTTGAGAAACTTGTCATTCTTAGCACACCAAAGCATTCCCGAACCTCCCACTTATGTAATACTTATATATTAAAAAAAAAAAAAAAAATCTGTGGTCATTAAAACCTTCTAAATACAGAGTCAAGTCTTTCTTGACTCTAGTGTATCAGAATTTTCTGATCTTGAGGTAGAAACTAAGATAAAATTAGAAAAATATTTTAGACATCTTAATTATCAGCTGCTTAGATCCTCAAGATTCTAGTCATTCTTATACCTGAAGTGGCAGGAGTTCTGCCACTATTGAAACTTTTGTTTTTTTCAGTCAACAAAACTGGTTATCATCATCACCATGACCAATAGTTGGGAGGAAGATATAGCATCTTAGTCAGTAAATAATTTCAGCATCACAATTAGTGCTAAAACATTACCCCAATTTTATTTTATTCCCATATTAATTAAAATAATGATAAGGTTTTTAGTTGATGCAGTCTGAATATACTAGCTGTAATTTAGATATTAGATGCTAGAGCTTGTTCATGAATGGCCCAACCACCAGGTTATAATAGGTCTGTGATTGGTTTCTTTTAGTCTCTTCTGATTAAGTACTTTTACTTCATATGGAATGTTTCAATACACAAAGAACACGAAGAAGTGGTTAATTCTTTAGAATCAAATAGAATAGAATAGAGTAGTTCAGTTGGAAAGGAACTACAATAATCATTTGACCAACGACCACTTCAGGGCTGACAAAAAGTTAAAGTATTGCCCAAATGCCTCTTAAACACTGACAGGCATGGGGCATCAACCACCTCTCTAGGAAGCCTGTTCCAGTGTTTGACCACCCTCTTGATAAACAAATGCTTCCTAATGTTCAGTCTGAATGTCCCCTGGTGCAGCTTTGAACCATTCAACACATCCTGTCACTGGGCACCATGGATAAAGGATCAGCACCTTCCTCTCCTATTCACCTCCTCAGGAAGCTGTAGGTCCTCATTGCTATGGGGTCACTTCTCAGTCTCCTTTTTTCCAAACCAGACAAACCCAGAGTCCTTAGTCACTCCTCATAGTACAACTGCGATATTAGCCATATGGTTAGCACGTTTGTTTTTTTTTTAAAAATGGGGATCTGAGCCCTTCTCAGTGAGTAATTACACAAATTTGGTCAGGCTTTTAAAGGAAAACGAGGCAGTAGCCTCATTTTTCCTGATCTTTTATTCAGGTTAGATATGTTTGGAGCTTAGATCTCAGATATGACCTAGATCTGGAAGCAGTTTAAGCCTCTTATAAAGTTTATATATGTATATATATGTGATGTTTAACTCAACTTCCCCATCGTGGCATCTCCAAGCCAAGGATGACCATATGACTAAAGAATTAATGACTTGTTCATATTCTCTGTGTATTGAAAGAATCTATATGATGTGAAAGGACTTCATCAGAGGACACTAAGAGAAACCATCACAGACCTTTCATACCTCGGTGGTTAGACCATTCATGAATGAGTGCTAATATTTAATATCTATATTACAGCTAATATATTCAGAGGTGTTATTTCTTTTAATGAATGTTATGTACCTGACGACTGGGCTCTTACATGAAGCTGTTTGGATCCCTTGAATGATGAGCAAAGAGAAGACACACCAGAGTGGAATGAATCAGTCTTGGAAGAGGGCTATCACTGTTTCCAGGAAAATCTTAGACAACTAAAATCTGACAGAAACTAATAGAAGATGTGACTCAGGCTTATGGCTACATGTTTAGGCTACAGGTTACTGAATTTTAAAAAAATGTTATTACTACTTCAATGTTTGCATCAGGCATCTGAAGTAATAACTAGGTACATACGCTCTTTAGTGAATTTAGCCTTTTGGCTTTAATTAATACACAGAACCCTCACAAAAAAATTTCATATGCAGAAATATTCTAGGGTGTGTTCATACAGCACTTCTACCTTTAGCAAAGAATGCTCTTGCTCACTAAACCCCCAAGGATTGTTTCAGATATACATGATTCCAAGCACCTGTGTAATACATTGTGTTCAAAACTGATTTATATAATCTTAGAATCATTTTGCAAATGCTGCCCTTCACCCTCTTTAAACATGTACTTCCAATATTTCTCAAGGTGTTATGGCTATAAAAGCATGTACTTCAGAATGCTCAGTCATTTCTGAAGACATTTCTGAGCAGTCATGCATGACTAATGCCAGTTTAGAATAGCTTGTTCTCTTCATCCTCAGATTGGAGATGCCGCAATGGGGAAGTTGCGTTGAGCACCGCATATTTTATATAAACATTATATGAGGCTTAAAACTCTGATTGTCAGTTAGTTAGAAATCTACTTGTGAACTGATATGCAAAAGATCAAAAGTTAATGGAACAGAAAATGGAACTGCAAGAGGCTAATGTAGAAAATGCCTATATTTAACATTCTGTTCTCATCCTCACTAGTAACACAGGATTTTACCTCTAATTTTGAATTACAAATCTCAAATGTAAAATTGCACAATATCAATTGAACTACAAAAGAGCAACCATTTAAAAGCCATTAGATATTCTTTCCTAGGTAATTTTTCAGAACACTTTCAGTCAATTGCTTTGTTTAGTTTATATTTTTCACACTGCGAGTAGGGATTAATAAACACAGACACAAAAGAAATATATTAAATTTCATTATGCTATACTTCTTTTCAAAACTGCACAATATGGCATACAGGTTAAGCTGAATGTGTGCTGGAAAGCAATAAAGGATCTATTTTTCTTAACATCACACTGACTACCTCCACTATCTAAATCAATGCTGAATGATTAAAAATCCACTTAGAACTACCACCAATAAAGCCAGATACCATCCAGAAAAAAAAAAATAAAATAAGAATTTTTGAAGGAGAGCACTATTCTCCCTCTTTGGCTGTCATTTTAAATTGATTAGTCGTCAGGGCAGGAAATGTATGAAAATTTATTTAAGGAGCTACCACAAGCTAAACTGTTAGAAAAGGAAGCCTGCCAAGGAAAAAGCTCAAAGAAAAAAATGACATAATAAAATGAGAAGATAAATCTGTTAGTGATACACACAGACGAGTGTATGCTGAAGTGAATCTTCATTTTAAGTATGATCAGCTCCCAGTTATAAAACTTGGGGGTTTTAATCAACTTCTCACTTTTCCAAGAGTGTTTATCACATTCTCTTCCTTAATGGTTCTCTAAACAGTAACTTTAGAATTGTATGCTATTGAGGACCGTACCAAGAATGTATGATCATTTCCTATTTTAAAAGGAAACTATAGGAGTTTTTCTAGTGCCTAAGAGACTACAGAACAAACAGAAAAACGTATGATATTGTAAATAACATATTAAATATTGCACTTAGTTCTGTAGCCATATTGTATTTACAGTATCTAAAACACGATAGCAGGTAGATTCTGAAGTAAGCTTAAAAAATGAAAGGTTGTCTTTGAAAAATAAAGTTATTCAGACTGCTGACTAACTAGCTACTTTACATCACAGCAAAAGGGAAATGAGAAAAATTTATAGATCTGTCCCATGGAGGTAGCCCCTGACACAGATAGAAAACACAGTAAAATCAATCATCACTACAGAAATTGCCTCATTTGAAAAGGTTCTTTCAAAAAGCAGCAGGCTGTCATTCAGACAAGATCTGTCATTGTAGCTTGCATTTACTTTTACATTACAGGTATTTGGATTTAAGCATTAGTTTCATTAGTGTCCTGGTTTTGGCTGGGATAGAGTTAATTTTCTTCCTAGTAGCTGACATAATGCTGTGGTTTGGATTTAGTATGAGAAGAATGTTGATAACACACTGATGTTTGAGTTGCTGCTGAGCAGTGCTTACACCAGCCAAGGACCTTTCAGCTTCCCCTGCTCTGCCAGGTGCACAAGAAGCTGGGAGGGGGCACAGCCAGGACAGCTGACCCCCACTGGTCAAAGGGCTATTCCAGACCATATGATATCATGCTCAGTATATAAACTGGGGGTGTTAGGGGTGGGGGGGTGGGGAGTGATCACTGCTTGGGATGGGCTGGGTATTGGTCAGCAGGAGGTGAGCAATTGCAATACGCATCATTTGTTTTGTATATTCTGCATATTCTCTTACCATTACTATTATTATTATTGTTAGTCTTTTATCTTATTAAACTGTCTTTATCTCAACCCATGAGTTTTACTTTTTTTATGATTCTCTCCACCATCCCACTGAGGGAGGGGGGGAGTGAGTGAGTGGCTGGGTGGTGTTCAGCTGCCTGCCAAGTTAAACCACAACAATTAGTGACTTCTTATGTGTGCCAGCTTTCCTGATGACAACCTTGCAAGGAGAGTGGCTTAAGTTTCAATGGGTTATTACTTCATTTCTGGAGTGAGGAACAGCATAAATGGGTGAAAATTGGCCAAAGGGGAATTCCAGGACTGTCAGAGAGTGTATCTTCAGCTCTTACATAGCACCTTGGGGCAACAAACAGTAACAGCATTCTGGGTTTCATCAAAAAGAGTGTGACCAGCAGGTCAAAAGAGGGTGATTATTTCCCTTCACACAGCAATTGCAAAGCTATATCTGGAGTATCAGATCCAGTTTTGGGCCACACTGTACAAGATAGGTGCTGACAATCTGGGGAAAGTCCAGTGAAGAGCCACCAAGGTGGAAAGGGGGCTGGAGCACATGCCATGACAAGAGGCTGAAGGAACTAATCCACCTTTGAAATTAAACTTGCCTTGAGCAGGAGATCAGACCATATGACTTTTGGAGTTCTCTTCCAGGCTGAATTTTACTGTGATCCTATGATTTGCTGAATCAAATTCAAAATCAGAGCTTCATGGGCCCTCCAGAAAAAATAAAGAGTGCCTTGGAGAGAATATATGCAGGTGAATCCATTCCATAACCTGTCTATAGGGTGATTTTCCCTTTTTGTAGGCAAGCATTACCAGTTTAGGGGGACTGGAAGTACTGCATTTTGTGTGGTTCATGCCTATGAAATACTTTTTGTACAAATCAGTTAGGCATACCAAGGCAGACTCAGTTGCCCTATGATTCCTACCACTGACAAGTGCTCATATATTTCTCATCTGACTTTCTTTGTGGCCCTTTTTTCCTTTGTGTCACTCATTTTCTCATCCAGCTTAGCCATCTGGCAACTTTGACAGTCTGAGTGCACACAGTCCAAAGCAAAAACGTGAAGCTTATCAGAAGAAACCCTTTTTTTTTGTGCCTCTGATCACAGAATTTGAACTTTGGTCCCTTTATCTTTTATCAAAACAAACTTTCAAGTTCTTTGAAGTACAGCAGCCTCAGGAGTGCTGGTATCAGCTTTTCTCAATCATACATGGCTACAGCCATTTTCTCACTGCTTCTTTGTGCATGGTGTGAGAATGGACTGCTTGAATGAGAAAAATAGAAAAATGTTACGATACACTTTTACAGCAAAACCACAAAAAGGGACGAGTTTGCTGAGGCTCTTCCACTTGAAAAAATGTCTTTGAATTATTTAGGAATAGTCTGATATTATGGGTACAGTGCAATTCAAAGATGAATTGAAGTAGGAGACAATGTAAGCTGTATCAGAACTATGAAAAGACTTTTTAGCTAAATGTTGTTTCATTTGGAGTGTACTTGGTGTTTAAAATTGCATATACAGCAAAATATTTTCTTTTATTTAGTGTCTTATCTTTCAGGATATGTTGTCAGGCAATATCTGTAATTCCAAGGTGAGGGAGAACTGATCACTATTTTTCGTGGCATTCAGCATCTTAAAGAATTGACCAGTGCACTACTGGAAGTGTTCTTTCTTTTGGCAAAGAGGAAAAAATTATGCTAATGCATGCAGAAGATGAAGTTGCACCAGTCATGTCTGCTAATATTTATTGCACAAAAAAATCAAAGCAGAAGCATTTTATGGGCAACTAAAGTAGGACATGTTGCTTGACAATCCAGGTGACACAGGCTGATAAAAGTACTGAGGAGGGAAAAAAAAACCCTAACACCGATTGGGAAACTATGACATGAGAAATGAACGGGGGGGGGGGGGGGGGGGGTGTGCGGGAGTGTACAGAGAATAGTGCGTGTTTTTTAAAGGAAATTTACTGTGCAGAGGTAGGCCTTCCAGCCAAGCAGGAGTGGAAGCATAAATGTCAGAGATATTTGATGTGGAGAGCATCATTTACGGCTACTAACATGTCTAGAAAACGATGGTGAAAAGAAAATATATGAAAATTAACAAATGAAGAGAACATTTATACACAATCTCAGAGGCCTTAGGACAATAAAATGGTTTCTTAAAGAATACTACCAGCAATATTTTCCTAGTTTGGCATGATAATTATCTGTTAAATTAGTATTCATGTGGATTTAGCTATAGTGGAAATAACACTAACAGATATGAGGGAATATTGTATAATGTGTTGTAGAGGAAGTCTGTAAATAATATTCATAACAAATGACTCGTAACAGGATGAAATGCAATGCATTTTTCTGTGTAACTATTTAAATGAGGCAAATGAGTTTCCATCAAGATTAAAACATATATTGTCTTGTTAAAAAATACTTTGTTTTTCATTTACTGCTCATTTTTTAAATTCTTGCTTTCCTTGTTGATGTGCAGCTTTTCACAGACACTAATTTAACTACAAGTCAGAAATACTTATAATTCTTTATTTGATCACACACTTCGGTTTTAACTGAGTACTAAATTCAACGGGTCAACATTCATAAGCCATTGATATTTGTGCCTACACAGATAAATGGAAGAAAAATTTCACTAAAGCAATATAAGACCATGAAGAAGATTTTCAGAACACATTAATGAATAAAATGAAAAAATGAAACTTTCCCATCTGCTTTGCACTATACTAAGACAAACATGCTTCCGTTTAACTTTTTAAAAAACTTATCAATCCACTTCACTAGGGTATCATGAAGATGTTTCAATGAATATGAGGGAATGCATGAATCCAAATTGTTACTATAAAAGTTCAAACCTCATCCTAGACGGATACAGGAAGATATTTTTCTGTGCTTCAGTAGCAGAACTACAAGCATCCTACCCAGAAGGATGACTATAGAGTTTTTCACTAGTGAGAAATCTGTCCAGGTTTTTCAGGGGTAACAAATATGTTCACTACAAAGTATTGTCCCTTGAATCCTGTCACAGAATGCTATGAATCCAAATCTTGTCTGATTTTAAAAGAAAGCATGGAATGATTCTATGTCCCTCTCCTTCTCAGGAACAGGTTCATTTCTGGGTACTATTAGACACAATGGTAGTACAATTTAACTCCTGGATTACATCAGTAGAAATTTGAATGCCTCCAGTAAAATTACGAAAAACTATTTTATCAGTTAGAACTCTTTAGAGTCTTTTGATTTTGTTTGGTTTTTTACTGTCAATGCATGTAAATATTGATAGCTTCTGTTTTATTGAGAGGTATGTATAAAATATATATAGTGGACTTTGGAAAACTACTATTAAATCTTTATTTTAAAAAAATATGAATATGAAACAACTATGAGTTTATATTCTATATCCTGAAATATGTAGTTATTCTAATATAGACAGTGAGATTTGAAGGGGGAGGGGGATGAAACCAGTCTTGCTAGAAAGAAGCTTGGGGATGGCACGCAAGTGTGTGAGGGACAGTGTGCTAGCAAGGTCCTTTAGTCTGCCACCTCAGAGGAGGTGGTGGATAGTCATCCAAGGGGCAGAAGATGGGTTAACCAGATGGGTTAGTAACAACTGCGATTAGTCACTTAGGAATTAGGACTTCTTCTCTCAGAATAGTGTCAGGATCATTAGCCTAACTGAAGTGCATCTATACCAATGCTTGCAGCGTGGGCAACAAACAGGAGGAATTAGAAGCCATCGTGAGGGTAGGAAGGCTCTACAGAGGGACCTGGACAGGCTGGATCGATGGGCCGAGGCCAACTATGTGAGGTTTAACAAAGCCAAGTGCTGGGTCCTGCACTTCGGTCAAAACAGCCCCATGCAGTCCTACAGGCTTGGGGAAGAGTGGCTGGAAAGCTGCATGGCAGAAAATGACCTGGAGGTACTGGTCGGCAGCCAGCTGAATACGAGCCAGCAGTGTGCCCAGGTGGCCAAGAAGGCCAATGGCATCCTGCCTTGTACCAGCAGGAGTAGGGAAGTGATCATGCCCCTGTACTCAGCACTGGTGAGGCCACACCTTGAATCCTGTGTTCAGTTTTGGGCCCCTCACTACAGGAAAGTCGTTGCGTTGCTGGAACATATCCAGAGGAGAGCCACAAGGCTGGTGAGGGGTTTGGAGTGCAAGTCTGATGAGGAGCGACTGAGGTAACTGGGGTTGTTTAGCCTGAAGAAAAGGAGGCTGAGGGGAGTCCTTATCACTCTCCACAACTATCAGAATCACAGAATCATAGAATCATAGAATGATAGAATCATAGAATCATAGAATGTTTTGGGTTGGAAGGGACCCCTAGAGGTCATCCAGTCCAACCCCCCTGCAGTCAGCAGGGACACTGCTAACTAGATCAGACTGCTCAGAGCCCCATCCAACCTGGCCTTGAATGTTTCCAGGGATGGGGCCTCCACTACCTCTCTGGACAACCTGTTGTCACGATCCACTATTGGGTTGAACAATTTGGCAGAGGTTAAACCCCCTTGCTTTCCAACCGACCTCAGACAATTCTGGGAGCTTGGGGGCGGCTGGGCTTAACTTCTGATTAACTCCAATGTTTTATCGTGACTAGGTTCCTTTTACATTCTCGGGAACAGAACTGAGACTCAAAACGGAGTCAAGTGCCAAGTCACTTTCTTTGGCCAACAACAAATGGCGAGAGAAAAGCAGAGAAAAGGAGGAAAAGTGAGAAAGGGAAAGAGAGGGGAGAAACAGATGGCACGGGAGTGTTGCAATAGCTACCACCACGGGTCTATATCCTGTCCATGCGGCCTGAGTGATCCACGCGGTCCGTGCGGCTGGTGCGGCCTGATGTATCCTCGAATCTGGTGGAGATTAGATGTTCCTGGACGCTCCCTTTTGGTCTCCGCTGGTTCCCCTTTCATAGGGTTGTCTTTTGCATAGTCAATGACTATTTTGCATACCCACGCCTCCCACTCGGCAGTGGGGCGCATGCCCAGTACCGTCACTAGAGTCTGCTCGAAAGTTCTAGGGGGTCCGGGCCCCCTCCCCATTGTCAGTCGACTCTGGGCCCGGGCGCATGCGCAGAGGACGTGTACTCCAAGATAACAGGACACACACTCCTGTGGGGTGGGACTTAATGGGCTGAAAATGGCCCACTCAATTGCCGTGGTGATTAAGCTTGCCTGTCACTGATGTTGAGACAAGTTTCTAGTCCCTTACAGACAAGTTTCCAGTCCCTTACACCTGTTCCAGTGTTTTACCACCCTCATTGTAAAGAATTTCTTCCTTATATCTAGCCTAAACCTACCCTGTTTTAGTTTAAAACTGCTACCCCTTGTCCTAACACAGCTGGCCCTACTAAAAAGATTTTCCCCATCTTTCCTATAGGCCCCCTTTAGGTACTGAAAGGCTGTAATCAGGTCTCCCCACAGCCTTCTCTTCTCCAGGCTGAACAACCCCAGCTCTCTCAGCCTGTCCTCATAGGAGAGGTGCTCCAGCCCTTGGATCATTTTTGTAGCGCTCCTCTGGACCCGCTCCAACAGTTCCATGTCCTTCTTGTGCTGAGGGCTCCAGAGCTGGACGCAGTACTCCAGGTGAGGTCTCACCAGAGCAGAGTAGAGGGGCAGAATTACCTCCCTCGACCTGCTGGCCATGCTTCTCTTGATGCAGCCCAGGGTACGGTTGGCCTTCTGGGCTGCCAGGGCACATTGCCGGCTCATGTCCAGCTTTTCATCCACCAGCACCCCCAAGTCCCTCTCGGCAGGGCTGCTCTCGATCCTTTCTTCCCCCAGCCTGTATTGATACTGGGGGTTACCCCGTCCCAGGTGCAGGACCTTGTACTTGGCCTTGTTGAACCTCATGAGTTTCACACAGGCCCACCTCTCCAGCCTGTCCAGGTCTCTCTGGATGACATCCCATCCTTCTGGTGTGTCAACCGTATCACTCAGTTTGGTATCATCCGCAAACTTGCTGAGGCTGCACTCGATCTCACTAAGTCATTGATGAAAACATTAAGCATCCGCGGTCCCAGTACGGACCCCTGAGGGACACCACTTGTCACCAGTCTCCACCCAGACATCAAGCCATTGACCACTACCCTCTGGATGTGACCATCCAGCCAGTTCCTTATCCACCGAACAGTCCACCCATAAAATCCATAGCTCTTCAATTTAGACAGAAGGATGTTGTGGGGGACCCTGTCAAAGGCTTTTCAGAAGTCCAGATAGATGACATCCATTGGTTTTCCTTTGTCCTGTGTCCACTGTCACACCATCATAGAAAGTCACTAGGTTCATCAGGCAGGACTTGCCCTTGGTGAAGCCATGCTGGCTATCTCGAATTACCTGCCAGGCCTCCATGTCCTTTAGCCTAGCTTCTAGGAGGATCCGCTCTTGATTATACAGGCTGGCAGCGATGAGATGCCAGAGAGAAGCCCCAAATTGATGAAAAGGGACTTCAGGGCACTAGGGAAAATGGTTGAAGGATCAGGAGCGCAGGTAGTGTTCTCCTCGATCCCATTAGTGTCAGGAGGGTACATGGAAAGGAATAGGAAAGCTAGAGCGCTAAACGTGTGGCTCAGATTGGTGCCATCGGAGGGGCTTGGGTTTCTTTGACCATGGGGAGGTTTTCACGGCACCGTGCCTGTCGACAACATATGGTGCCCGGCTCTCTCAGGAGGGAGAAAGGATCCTCGCTCATGAACTGGCGGGGCTTGTAGAGAGGGCTTTAATCTAGGCCTGAAGGTGCGAGGGGATATAAACAGGCTCACTAGAGAGGAGCCTGGGGGTGTCACCCCATTGCTGGGGGTGAAACCGACAGCTCAGCTCAAGTGCATCTACACTAATGCACGCAGCATGGGCAACAAACGGGAGGAGCTGGAAGCCATTGTATGGCAGGATGGTTATGATGTAGTCGCCATCGCAGAAAGGTGGTGGGATGCCTCCCACGACTGGAGTGCTGCGATGGATGGCTACAAACTCTTCAGAAGGGCCAGGCAAGGAAGGAGAGGCAGCGGGGTGGCTCTGTATGTTAGGGAGTGTTTAGATTGTACAGAGCTTGATACTTGTGGTGAGGCAGAATGCTTATGGGTGAGGATGAGGGGGGAAGCCAACAGAAAAGATATCCTGTTGGGAGTCTGTTACAGACTACCCGACCAGGATGAGGATGTTGACGAAGAATTCTACAAGGGGTTGGCAGAAGTCTCTCAGTCACGAGCTCTTGTTCTTGTTCAACTTCTCAGACATCTGCTGGAAATACAACACAGCAGAAAGGAAACAGTCCAGAAGGTTCCTGCGCTGTGTGGAAGATAACTTCCTGACACAGCTGGTAAGTGAGCCTAGCAGGGGCGGTGCCCTGCTTGACCTCCTGCTCACTAACAGAGAAGGACTGGTGGGAGAGGTGGTGGTCGGAGGTCATCTAGGCCTTAGTGATCATGAAATGGTAGAGTTAAGGAAGGGGGTTAGCAGCACCGCCACCATGGATTTCCGGAGGGCAGACTTTGACCTGCTCAGAACGCTGGTTGGGAGAGTCCCTTGGGAGATAATCCTGAAGGGCAAAGGGGTCCAAGAAGGCTGGGTATTTTTCAAGGAAGAAGTCTTAAAGGCACAGGAGCAGGCTGTCCCCATGTGCCGTAAGACAAATCGGCGGGGAAGACGACCGGCCTGGCTGGACAGAGGTCTACTCCTGCGACTAAGGGAAAAAAGGAGAGCTTACCAGCTCTGAAAGAAGGGGCAGGCAACCCAAGAAGAGTACAGGGATCTTGTCAGGTCATGCAGAGAGGGAATTAGAAAGGCAAAAGCCCAGCTGGAAGTTAACCTGGCCACTGTTGTAAGGGATAATAAGAAAAGTTTTTATAAATATGTTAACAGCAAAAAGAGAGCCAGGGAGAACCTCCATCCTCTAGTGGATGCAAAGGGGAACATTGCCACTAAAGATGAGGAAAAGGCTGAGTTACTCAATGCCTTCTTTGCCTCAGTCTTTAATGGCCCGACAAGTCATCCCCAGGGTACCCAGCCTCCCAAGCTGGAAGATGGGGACAGTGTGTGGGATAAATTCCCCATAATCAGAGAGGAAGCAGTCTTTGACCTGCTATGCCACCTGGACATCCACAAGTCTATGGGGCCAGAGGGGATCCACCCAAGAGTGCTGAAGGAGCTGGCAGAGGACCTTTCGAAACCACTCTCTATCATTTATCAGCAGACCTGGATAACAGGGGAGGTCCCAGATGACTGGAAGTTGGCAAATGTGACGCCTATCTTCAAGAAGGGTCAGAAGGATGATCCGGGGAACTACAGACCTGTCAGCCTGACCTCAGTACCGGGGAAGATTATGGAGAGGTTCATCTTGAGTGTGCTCACCAGGCACATGGAGGACAATCAGGGAATCAGGCCCAGTCAGCATGGGTTCATGAAAGGCAGATCTTACCTAACCAACCTGATTTCCTTCTACGACCAGGTGACCCGCCTGGTAGATGAGGGAAGGGCTGTGGATGTTGTATACCTGGACTTCAGCAAAGCCTTCAACACAGTCTCCCATAGCATTCTCCTGGAGAAGCTGGCAGTTCATGGCCTAGATGGATATACTCTTCGCTGGGTTAAAAACTGGCTGGATGACCGAGCCCAGAGAGTCGTGGTGAATGGAGCTAAATCCAGTTGGCGGCCGGTCACAATCGGTGTCCCCCAGGGCTCAGTTCTAGGGCTGGTCTTGTTTAATATCTTTATCAACGACCTGGATGAGGGGATTGAGTGTGCCCTCAGTAAATTTGCAGATGACACCAAAGTGGGTGGGAGTGTTGATCTGCTTGAGGGGAGGAGGGCTCTGCAGAGGGACCTGGACAGGCTGGATCGATGGGCCGAGGCCAACTGTATGAGGTTCAATAAGGCCAAGTACCAGGTCCTGCACTTGGGTCACAACAACCCCATGCAGCGCTACAGGCTTGGGGATGAGTGGCTGGAAAGCTGCCTGGCGGAAAATGACCTGGAGGTACTAGTCGGCAGCCAGCTGAATATGAGCCAGCAGTGTGCCCAGGTGGCCAAGAAGGCCAATGGCATCCTGGGTTGTATCAGAAATAGTGTGACCAGCAGGAGTAGGGAAGTGATCGTGCCCCTGTACTCGGTGCTGGTGAGGCCGCACCTCGAATACTGTGTTCAGTTTTGGGCCCCTCACTACAAGAAAGATGTTGCATTGCTGGAACATGTCCAGAGGAGAGCCACAAGGCTGGTGAGGGGTCTGGAACACAAGTCATACGAGGAACGGCTGAGGGACCTGGGGTTGTTTAGCCTGGAGAAGAGGAGTCTGAGGGGAGACCTGATCACCCTCTACAACTACCTGAAAGGAGGCTGTAGTGAGGTGGGGGTCAGCCTCTTCTCCCTGGTAACAGACAATAGGACGAGGGGCGATGGTTTGAAGCTGCATTCAGGTTCCTCAGGTGGTCACAAACCTGGTCTTCTCCTACAGCAGGAGGCGTTTTGCCCTCCTGGGCCTCCTCATGCCATCCATCAACTCAGGAGGGGTGAGGAGAGAGGTTGCCAGTGAAGACTGAGGCAAAAAAGTTGTTGAGTACCTCAGCCTTCTCCTCATCTGCTGTTACCAGCCTGCCAGTCTTGCTCATCATCAGGGGTACACTTTCTTTAACCATCCTTTTCCGGCTGATATACCTGTAGAAACCCTTCTTATTATTCTTTGCATCCCTAGCCAAGTTTAGCTCCAGCTGCGCCTTGGCCTTCCTGACCCCATTCCTACACAGCCGGACTGCTTCCCTATACTCTTCCCAGGATGCCTGCCCCTGCTTCCACTGCCTGTGCAGTTCCCTCTTCCTCCTTAGTTTGACCAGCATCTCTTGTCTCAACCACGCTGGTCTCTTCCCTTCTTTGCCTGACTTCTTTCACTTAGGGATCGAGAGCTCTTGCGCTCTGTGGATCACTTCCTTAAAGATCTGCCAGCTATGTTCTGTTCCCCTGTCCCTGAGGACTGTTTCCCAGGGAGTCCTTCTGAATATCTCCTTGAGGATCTGGAATTTTGCTTTTCTAAACTTCAGGGTCCTGACTATACTCTTTGTTCTTCCCATTTCCCTCAGGAGCGTGAGCTCTATCAGCGCATGATCACTGCAGCCCAGGCTGCTCCAATCTTGACATCTCTGACGAGCTCGCTTGCATTGGTGACCACCAGGTCCAGTATCGCATCCCCTCGGGTAGGGGTGTCTATTACCTGGCTTAAGAAGTTGTCCTCAATGCATTTGAGAAACCTGCTGGATTGCCTACATCTTGCCATGTTGGTTTTCCAGCAGATGTTGGGGTGGTTGAAGTCCCCCAGCAGGACGAGAGCCTGCGAGCACGAAGCCTCCCGGAGTTGGAGGAAGAACGCTTTGTCAGTCGACTCCTCTTGATCTGGTGGCCTGTAGTAGACACCAACCACCAGGTTCCCTTTGTTGCCTCTCTCTCTGATTCTTACCCATAAGCTTTTGACCTGCTCGTGGCTATTCTTCAGAGTCAGCTCTTCACACTGTAATGATTTCTTGATGTAAAGGGCAACGCCTCCGCCCCTCCTTCCTCGCCTGTCCCTTCTGAACAGCCTGTAGCCATCAATAGCTACATTCCAGTCATGGGATTCATCCCACCAGGTTTCTGTAATGGCAATCAGGTCATAGCTTTCTAGCAGCACGATAGCTTCCAATTCCTCTTGTTTGTTTCCCATGCTGCGTGCCTTTGTATAGAGGCATTTCGTCTGAGCTGTCGGCCTCATCACCTTCATAGCAGTACACTCCTTGTTTCCCTTGAGGTGTTTCATAGGCTTTTCCTTGTTGGCTCCTATTACCTCAGGAGACTCTGGCTCACCTCCGCCAGATTTCAACTTTGCTGCAGCACCCCTGGCACACTGCTGGGCAATGGGTTGAGGGCTCATACTAGCCCCCAGTCCCTCTAACCCTTGTGTTTCATCCCCTAGCCTGTCGCTGGCAAGCCCGATAGGAAGCCCAATAGGTTCCCCTTCCCCCTTCACACCTAGTTTAAAGCCCTGTCAATGAGCCCTGCAAGCTCCTGGGCAAAGACTCTCTTCCCCCTTTGAGAAAGCTGGCTCCCATTTGATGCCAGCAATCCTGGTGCTGTGTAGACCATCCCATGGTCAAAGAACACAAAGTTGTGGCGGCGACACCAGTCAGTATTTCGAAGTGGGCAAAAAGTGAGAGAGGACATTTTTGATAAAAGATTTCCAGTCTAAAATTCAAAATAGTCAAGGTCACCTGTTAGGATATAGACACATTACAACAGACTAATAATACCATATTCCCTATAGCCATTGAAGACATTCATGGAGTCATTCCCACAATGAATTTGGCCATTGCTCAATGTCCAGATGGAGATCAGTGATGTGTGGTATCCCTCAGGGATTTGTACTTAGATCAGTCCTGTTTAATACCTTCATCAATGACATAGTGGGATCGAGTGCACCCTCAGCGAGTTTGCAAACACCACCAAGCTGAATGATGCCATTGACACACCTGAGGGATGAGATGCAATTCAGAAGGACCTGCACAACCTTAAGAAGTGGGCCCATGTTGGCTCATGAAGTTCATCAAGGCCAAGTGCAAGGTTGGCTTGAGACAATGCCCAGTATTAATACAGACTGGGAATTGAAGAGATTGAAAGCATCCTTGCAGAGAAGGACTTGGAGGTACTGGTAGATGAAAAGCTGGACATGAGTCAGAAATGTGCACTTGCAACACAGAAAACCAACCATATCCTGGGCTGTACCAAAAGCAGCATGGCCAGCAGGTCAAGGGAGGTGACTCTGCCTCTACTCTGCTCTGGTGAGACCTCACCTGGAGTACTGCATCCAGCTCTGGGGTCCACAGTACAAGAAAGACATGGATCTGTTGGAGCATCTCCAGAGGAGGGCCACAAAAATGATTCAAGGGATGGAACACCTCTCCTGTGAGGACAGGCTGAGAGAGTTGGGGTTGTTCAGCCTGGAGAAGAGAAGGCTGCAGAGAGACCTTATTGCTGCCTTTCAGTACTTAAAGCAGGCCTATAGGAAAGATGGGGACAGGGCCTGTTAGCAATAGGACAAGAGGCAATGGTTTTAAACTAAAGGAGGGTAGATTTAGATTAGATATAAGGAAGAATTTTTTTTTTTTATGGTGATAGTGCTGAAACACTGGAACAGGTTGCCTAGAGAGGTGGTAGATGCCCCATCCCTGGAAACATTCAAGGCCAGGTTGGATGGGGCTCTAAGCAAGATTATCCAGTTGAAGATGTCCCCGCTCATTGCAGGGGGGTTGGGTTAAATGATCTTTAGAGGTCCCTTTCAACCCAATTCTATGATTCTATGATTTAAGTTTCAAAAGGACTAGTCTGCTATAATTAGTTGTTAAGGCAGACAAACAACATCCAGGGACAACCAATAAATCCTGAAGAATAGAAATTTCCTTGTATGCAATCAATTCAAGGGAAATACTGAACTTTCTTCTTGCCAGGTGTAAGCCAATTAAGTCATGTTAACTTTGTAACTTTTTCAGTATTTAAGGAGTAGTGTTAATCAGCTCAAAAAAAAAAAAAAAAAAAAGCTATGATTTCCTCATTGAGCACAGTCTTGCCTGTACATTTTCAAGATAATTTTCACTGTGGCACTATTTGCATCTACTTTTATTCAAGTTCTTTCCTTTTTTTCTTTTTGTCCTCATCTGTAAGGTCACTGAAGTAGTAGAGTATTTTGTACATCTCCAGCCATATTCAATAAATAATAAAAGTCAGAAAATGGACTTTATTTTATACCCGTTTGCTGAAGTCCATAAATATTCAGTTTTAGTAAAGGAATTTGTGGACATTTTTAAGATTAGAGAGAGACAAAAATGGGTATCTGCAGTCTGCCACAAATAACTTATATGTAATAAGGACTGAATACTGAATGAAATGAGTGAAATCTGTACACTGCCTGTTGTCATTATCTGTAATACACTCCTTCAGAAAGGAGGATGAATGTCTTGAATGGCTGATAATGCAATGCAGAAACTTACAGTACTAAATGACTAGTTCAAAGTGCTATGCAAGACAGCTCCACAGTTCCTGTAGATCCCAAGTCAGTGGTGGGGATTTTTTTCCAGTTTATTCATTGCTTATTAATGTAATTACAGTTTGAAAAGATAGGGGGAAAATCCAGTGTTAACTTGCAGCAAGTGCTGCCATTTACTAACAATAAATTAATGTAGACTGTATTCAGTAGTTTTGGCCTACCCCCGTCTACTTATATCACAGAAAACTCCCAGGTAGAACTGCTTTATATCTCTTCTGCCTTTATGAGCAGAGGTCAAGTCTGAAAGCTGAACCTTAAGGATTTCGAAGAAATCTGCTCTGAGGAACCTAATGCCTTAATATTCAGATATCATTCATGAATTAGCATTTAAATATGGCACAGTAGTTCATATCACGGTCAAGCATGTGCACGATGGAGAACAGGGTTCACTGCCACCAGTCATGCTGTATTGCTCACATCCTTCATTGTCCATTTTAAGTAGTAATGCACACTACAACTCTTCCTGCTGTCTCAAGTTTCACAGATTCTAATAAAAACAAAAGCATTAGAATGTGTATATCTATTAATAGTTTAGGTATATGATTACCTAATCTGTGAGAAGCTTCTGAACAGATTAATCCCACAAAAGATTAAATGGTCTGTCTGTTCTAAAGGAATAGCAATCCTTAATGACCAGTGGCTACTGGTCATAAAAGGAATGCAACCTTTGGTGTTGGGTGAAATCAGATACAGGGATAGCAATGATAACAGAGAATAAGAATTCAATGTATGTAGAACATACTTCTGTAGTAAATTTCAAGTGTGATGTAGAGTTGAAGACAAGTGAGGAAACAGCAGGGTGTAGAGTGTGACAGAAAAAAATATGGTCCTGCACCTCACAGGAAGAAGCCCCTGCTTTGTACTTCTCCCAGCAAAGTGAAGTACAAATTTTAAGGAACAGTTAGAACTTATCCTAGAATGGTGGTGTCTGTCAAAATTATTTTTTTAATTCTGTGCCTATCTGTAAATAGTGTTGTTTTAATACTCATAAATGTATTCAACAGTCTATTGTAACAAAATGTACCATGAACACTATGCAGACGCAAATTAATAAACTTGTGTTCTTCCATCATGACCACTTAATTATTTTCTACTAGGACCAATTACAAAACCCCAGAGCAGGAAACAGTCACCCCAACAAAGGTAGGGTTTATGATTTATACTAAAACTTACAGGAAATTAAAAGGAAATGGAGATTCGTTGATGAAGAGGTTTCTTGAAGGCAACAGAGCAGATAACTGCAAAGCCAAGAATAAAGTCTGTGTCCCCCGCACCTAAACATTTGTTTCATCCACTGTTCAAAGGGCAGGGTTTAAAAATCCTCTGAATTTTATAGTGCACTTCTATTATTTCTAAAATCCAAATATCAGGACCAAGATTAAGCAAGAAAGAGATCATGATAAACACCAAAGCTCTCTGGTATTTACCAGATTTTTAAATATCTTTTGTTTCAAAAAAAAAATTGTTCAAAACAAACGTGAGACAGAAGCCATTTAGTGCAGTTGCCATCTTACAGAATCACCATGATGGCAGATCTGTTTTGTGTTTAATTAAATGATTGCACATTGCAGCTAAAAATGAAAAGTAATTACAATTTGATTAACATTAAATTAATGACCTGAGGGAATTCATCTTTGTTTAGGCTGTGGTATTATTAAGAGAAAAATTATTTTCAAAAGAATACTTGGTTTATTGAACATAGAAAAAGGGAAATTCTCTTGTGTAATTAGATGATCAAGGACAGAGTAGTATTACATTGAACTGCAAAGCAAATCTAGTGGGATCAGCAGTGATATGAGTCCAGTGACATAAACCCCACTGTTGCTAGGAGCTTTGATATCAGACAGAAATATGCTGAGAAAATTAATTAGAGAAAAATCATTACTGAAGGCATAATGTCACTGATCTTCATTACCCATCATCCAAAAAAGGGCTCACTTAACTTGATAAATTTTGCTATTAATATGGAAACATAGATTCATGTTTGCATAATAATGATATGTTTTACCAGTTGCTGTCAGCATCCTTAAAAAATTACCGTTACAACCTGGAAATGTAGCAAATTATGGAAATCACAATTACCTAAATTAAGCTAATTTGCAAAGAAGATAAAATATGCAGGTTTTCCACCCTGGTTTGTTTCTTGTCAATGTGAATGTTACATAAATGTTTATCTCATTCAGGTGTGCTTCTTGTTTGTTTCATTGGCTTATGTTGACACACTTGTGGTTATTTTATAGCAACTCTGCTTCCTTGGTCTTTGTTGCTGTCTCATAACAAGTTTTTATAACTATTCCATTTCAAAGTAATAAAGGGAATAAAATTTATTTCTCCTTTCTTCAGAGAAATTGACCCCTACTGACAGAGCAGACAGAGCAGAAGGGAAGTCACCATTAACAATTAGCGGGTCTGTAGCAAACTCAATCTGCTTCAGTATAATAACTTAGATTGTGGGTGATAATTCTGTAGCTATACAATTTTTTTGAAATCTCATTACAGCTGTGGTCTCTGTACTGGCACAAGAGCAAAGGTGCTAAAAGCATGATTTCCAAAAGGAACCAGGAGTAATTAGATTATAAGTGGCACTACAATTTTCCCAAGACATCAAGCAAGACATAGTAGGAATAGTATACAGGACTTACTAGAGACTTTTTTTTTCTTTTATGTACTTCATTCTACTTTTTAAACAGAATAATCATTTTTACCTCTCAAAAACTGTTATCTGTGCTACCAATTGCACAACACCTTCAGTATAGGGTTATATCCAAGCTATTCTGTGCTCTCTTCAAGAGCAAACTATCATGTAATCCTAGAAAAAAAAAATTAGAAGTCATCTAGTAACTTCTCTGGAAGTTATCTAGTCCAAACCCCTACTCAGAACAGAGCTAACCGGAAAATTAGATTAGGTTGTTTAAAGTCTTGTCCAGATGAGTTTTGAAAACCTCCAAGAATGGAAAATCTGCAACAGCTCTGGGCATCCTGATCCAGGCCTTAAGAATTCTGATTATGAAATTTTCATATGAATTCAGTGGGAATTTCCACCAGCTAGTATCTGTTGCCTCTTTTACTTTCCCTGTGAACCTCTAAGATGAACCTGGCACCATTCTCTCCAAGCACCCCACTCTTTAGACCATGGAAGACTGCAGTTAGATCTGCCAGGAGGTAGCAAGTGGACAAGTGGAGGCAGGATCCAAGGGTGACAGCAGGGGAGGCAGAGGTAGTTGCATTACAGGCAAGTACCCAGTCCCACACTACCCCAGCAAGGCAAGCAGAACAGGTCTGGTGATGGTAACCAGGTTCATCAAGAATCCACATAGACAGACAAGTCCCTGGTGATAAATCAGGCCTGAAGTCAACCCAGAAAGTTGAGTTGGCAATTCAGGGTCAGGACAGGTCTGGAAACAGTAGCCAGGATCAGACAACATCCAGCAATTGCCAGACAAGTCCATCGTGACAAAGTAAGTCTGAGGTCAAACCTGGAAGTCAAATCTGTGAGTTGCTATCAGTGACTGGATCAAGGACGTACATGGCCAGGCATGTGCATATGTGTAAGACTGCTGCAACGTAGTAGGCTCAAGCCAGGACCATACACAAAAGCCTCGGCTTAAAAACACCCATATGAAGGAAGGGGAACTTCTGATGAGGCTTCTTAGAATAGGTATTTGGGTAGCTAGTCCTCTGACACTTCTTCCAGACTTTTCTTGAAGACCTCTAAGGCCAGCTGAGGCTCTCAAATAGCCCTCATTATCAAGGAGCTGGTTTTGAACATGGGAAGCCAAATGCTGCCCTTTCACTACTGTCAGCGAAAACTATTATAGGAGAAAATTAATTTTTCAGACTTCCTGCTCAGAGTTTAAATGGAAAATGTGGATGGCACACCTGAGTATAATAGTGGGAAGAAGCAATACAGAAGCACAACAGGGTGCCAGAAACTGCATCTTGTGTACTACTTAGTTGTGTACTACTGTAGTTTGTGTTATGATCTTTGTACATCCTTTGAACTATACTAAAAGGTTGACGTAGTCTTTCCTTGGAGTATATCTGCCTCAAGAAATAATGCCCATGGCATACATCCCCAAGCTAGCAATGATTTGGGCCACACAGGGCAGTTCAGGTCCACAAAACCAGACCCAGGATTTCCTGGGGTCCCCACAGACAAGGTCTATACAGCATTTCACACCACCACATAAATTTTCCAGTTCACAGTTCAAGTCTGTTGGGTATTTTTATAAATTTTTTCATTCCACAGTGAAAACATATTTTCAGAGAAGCTTTTATTTTCCACCTATGAGTCTGTAATACAAACACAACAAAAAAGGGGGCTCATCTTACCCAAAACATAGCTAACTTACTTTGAATTATTCTTCTGACTGTATGTACAGATAAAGCTATTACCTGGAAATACACTCATGAGTTGATGATTTCCATGTGTGTTTCCTTCATTCTCCTCTTTATGAGACAAGAATGAGTGTGAGATGTGAGCCTACCTCATGTGCTCTCACCCCGGTGCAACTGTTGAGTTTAACACTACACTTGATATACAAATGTTTATGAGAACACAGTAAGGTTCATGCTCCCTGCATAAGGTGAAACCTGACATCATTGAGAAAACAGGTGCTAATTATCTGAATGTTGATTTTGTTTTTCATACTTTACCCTTCTCCACATGATTGGAGGTTCCAGTGTTACATCTGCCCATCTGGTACCTTTCATGAGCTTATTTTCCTTCACAGGATAGTAAGATTTAATGTTGCTAAGGTAAATGTTAGACCAGTAGGAGTGTTCATTCTATTAGACAGAACTGGCATATCCCAAAGACTTAGATGATTCATGAAAATTACATGTATTGTAAAACAGAAGGAGGTGAAGAGTCTATGAACTGTAACCGACTTACATATAATTTTGCCCTTTCTATGCCAAACTCCAAATGTCACTGTCTCCAGAAAAAAAAAAAAAAAGCAACAAACCAAAACAAAACATACTCTTCCCAGTTAAAAGAATCTAGGCAGGGAGTACACCTGAATGCTTTGACTGGCTGGTCATTCTCCTAGAGAAGCTGGCAGCTCATGGCTTAGACAGGTGTACTCTTTGCTGGGTAAAAAACTGGGTGTAGGGCCAAGACCAAAAAGTTGTTAAATCCAGTTGGTGGCCAGTCACAAAGGGTGTGTCCCAGGGCTCAGTGTTGGGGCCAGTTCTCTTTAATATCTTTATCAATGATCTGGATGAGCGGATTGAGTGCACCCTCAGTAAGTTTGCAGATGACACCAAATTGGGTGCAAGTGTTGATCTGCTTAAGGGAGGAGGGCTCT
Source organism: Butorides virescens (assembly GCA_017310255.1). Lineage (NCBI taxonomy): Eukaryota > Metazoa > Chordata > Aves > Pelecaniformes > Ardeidae > Butorides > Butorides virescens. The sequence goes on along the minus strand of JADKXX010003224.1, from coordinate 20,860 downwards.
GCAGAGGGACCTGGACAGGCTGGATCGATGGGCTCAGGCCAACTATATGAGGTTTAACAAGGCCAAGTGCTGGGTCCTGCACTTCGGTCAAAACAGCCCCATGCAGTGCTACAGGCTTGGGGAAGAGTGGCTGGAAAGCTGCCTGGCGGAAAATGACCTGGAGGTACTAGTCGGCAGCCAGCTGAATACGAGCCAGCAGTGTGCCCAGGTGGCCAAGAAGGCCAATGGCATCCTGCCTTGTACCAGAAATAGCGTGGCCAGCAGGAGTAGGGAAGTGATCATGCCCCTGTACTCAGCACTGGTGAGGCCACACCTCGGAATACTGTGTTCAGTTTTGGGCCCCTCACTACAAGAAAGATGTTGCATTGCTGGAACATATCCAGAGGAGAGCCACAAGGCTGGTGAGGGGTCTGGAGCGCAAGTCTGATGAGGAGCGGCTGAGGTAACTGGGGTTGTTTAGCCTGAAGAAAAGGAGGCTGAGGGGAGTCCTTATCACTCTCCACAACTACCTAAAAGGAGGTTGTAGAGGTAGGTGTTGGTCTTTTCTCCGAAGTAACAAGTGATAGGACAAGAGGAAATGGCCTCAAGTTGCACCAGAGGAGGTTTAGATTGGAAATTAGGAAATATTTTTTTTTCACTGAAAAGGTTGTAAAGCATTGGACAGGCTACCCAGGGAAGTGGTCAGGTCACCATTCCTGGGTGTATTTAAAAGATATGTAGAGGAGGTGTTTAGGATATGGTTTAGTGGCAGGGCTAGGTTAACGGTTGGACTTGATGATCTTAAAGATTTTTTCCAATCTCAGCAATTCTATGATTCTGTTTGTTTAAAGAAAAAAAAAAAAAAAGCCTACACTTCCAAGAACATCCATTTTTAAGAGTTTTTCTTTAGAGAATCAGAAAAGTCGTCTTTTAGCTTTACCGTAAAATTAAAAATTCTAGACAAAACACTGTTTCTAGCCATTACAAAGCTCCTGCAGTATTGGAAATCATGCAGAAAACAAGCTTCCTGGGATTTCCACAGTATAAAACCCTGCTATTAAAAAAAAATTAAATAAAAATCTTCTCCCATTTTGAGTAGTATTATCTAATTTAAATCCAGGATAGAATGTCATTTAAATAAAAAGGAAGATGCTTATAATGGGTGAGTGGTAATAGCCTCAGGATATGCCCAGGTACTTGCATTTTTCCTGCTCTTATACCCCTTCTCAGTGGCCCATGGTTGTTATTTTAAATACATACACACACAAGTAAGCAAACTGTGATGAGATGTGTGTTAAGAAATAATGTTAATTAGTTTTGGATATATTTGATACATGTATATACAGAGTTGTTGAAATGGACTAGCCCATTACAAGGTAGATCACATACCGGAAAGTATTAGCAGAAGTTTCTGTGGATGGAAAATGAAACGAAATTGTAGCATCATCTGGTTTTCTCATATGATAGCAGATCTTCCTGATGATGTTTGATGATGCGCACAATAGTGACCAGAGGTCTCAGTGCAAAAAACCAATGTATACACATGTATGTGCATTTAAACTTACATATCAGAAAAAAGAGATATTTGTTAAAAAAAAAACAGGCAAATGGATTTTAAGATTAAATTTTACAAATATTAGATATGCAGAATGCAAATTGCAAAATTATATACTTGTGCATGCATTCCACATATAAATGAATGCTTCTGCATCTGTTTCAAGATTTATGCATTTTTGAAGATTTTTATCCATGCATTAAAATCCTTAATTAATGGGCAGCAAGTACTAAAGGTGATGCTTTTATTCTTCACTACAGCCAAAATACAAATTGAAGCTGTGATACTGTGACATTTTAGTCAACATAACAAGAGTTTTGTTATGGCGTGAATCACCAGATTATGAGAGATTCAGTTTAAACTAATCATCATCTCTACAATCTCCCTGTATGCTTTAGAAATATCTGTTGCCACAAGCTGATTAGCATTACTTTCCATATTATTCCTGCAGTACACACAAGCTATGAGAATTACACTGTGTCAGCTGACAAATATTTACTTTTCTCACCAACACCTTTTACCATTTATCTGATCATGTTCCAATACATTTAATCTCAAAGCTTTTCTCTGAGACATAGAAGTGTTATTATGCCTAATCTACAGAAGGATATTAAGGCACATCTATATGCAATTATATGGTCCATGTGCAATTAACTGTATCTAACAATTGCTTAGGCAAAATTTAGGATTCTACGTAAACACTGATTTAAAAAAGGGTTTTCTACCACTTCTTACTTGTTATATTGTCTGTGAGCAAGGGAAGTTCTCATTCTTATAATTGTTAAAACGAGTGTTTCCACTGCTATGTACTGCTACTTCAGTAAGAAAAAAACCCAAAACCCTCTCCTGGATACCATTTCTACTCCTTTCCATTCTTTACATAAGGAATTAAGATGCTTAAGACAGGCTTCTGAGCTCCACTGAGGGAGTGTTAAAATGGGAATCTCTTCAGAGTTTATTTCTGAAACTCAGGGTGTTGCACTGAGCAGAATTATTCTTCAAGTTTTCTTGTAGGCAGTAAGTGCTCTTTCCTTTCATCATATGTACATATTGTCAGTAGCAGATTGGCATGGAGATCTTTACTTATGAAAGCAGATGCTAATGCACACAAGGACACAGTCAAAAGGGGTCTAGAACAAAAGTCTTATGAGTAACCACTGAGGGAAGTTCTTTGGTCTGGAGGAGGTTCGGGGAGACCTTACCACCCTGTACAACTACGTAAAAGGAGGTTGTAACAGGGTGGGTGTTGGTCTCTTTTCCCAAGTAATAAATGATAGGACAAAAGGAAATGGCCTCAAATTGCATCAGGGGAGGTTTCAATTGGATACTAGGAAAAATTTCTTCATCAAAAGGGTTGCCAAACATTGGAACAGGCTGCCCAGGGAGGTGGTCAAGTCCAGTCCCTGGAGGTATTTAAACATCCCCATTTCCCTTGGCCACTGTGCTCCAGACCCTTTACCAGCTTCATTGCTCTTCTCTGGACACACTCCAGCAACTCAATGTCCTTCCTGAACTGAGGGGCCCAAAACTGAACACAGTATTTGAGGTGCGTCCTCACCAGTGCTGAGTACAGGGGCATGATCGCTTCCCTAGTCCTGCTGGCCGCACTATTTCTGGTACAAGCCAGGATGCTGTTGGCCTTCTTGGCCACCTGGGCACACTGATGGCTAGGAGAGAATATTAGAGGAGACTATTAATTCTATTTTGCTTTTAGATTTCAGTGAACTCTCAATCAGACTTCTTATTTGCTGCATGGCTTCTCTTTTCAGCCATACAAATAGCCTTTGCACTACATTATACAGTAAATTTGTTCAATTGGTGTTTAATCAGTTAGGAAGCATACATTAGGTTTGACAAGCATAAGAAAGTTCTGTGAAAAAACATTTATTAATGAAACCATGTCCTCATTAGAAACAAAGTTCAGTTTTGCACTTTTCTAGGCACTGTTTACAAAATTTAAGTATATGAAAAAAATGGTGGATGTTCTTAATCTTCATACTTAACTTTTTACTCAGATACTGTAAGACAACATGGAGACAAATTCAGCCACATAATGTGTTAAATGCTCAGATAATAGCTAAAGGTTAAATTCCCAGTTCTCTAATGCTTCTACTGTATTGGAAATGCTCACATAAGCAAAAAAAAATTGGTTCCTTCATTCAAAACTCATCTTTCCTCTCTTGCTTATTGCATGGGAAACAAAATTGATCTTGATATTTTATTTTAATGTACAGTTTTACATCATCAAAAAGGCTGCAAAGGGTAATGCAAGGAGAAAAGTCAGTATTTTAGACTAAGGTTCTTCAGTCTAATCTTTTCAGATATGTTGTGATAAAAAGCCTAAACAGTAGGAAGCAGCAATGCAATTGCCATAGTAACATTAAAAGGATTGTTTGGAAAATTCACTTGCAACCGAGTTTTTTTCTCCTTAAATAACAATAAATAAACCCAATATTATTGATATCACTGATTAATGTTTTAAAGCATCATGGAAGTTTTTCTTAAAGGTGGGTTCAAACAAGACGAAAGGAAATTTTTAGCTTAACCCTCAAAGGCATTTGTTATACAAGAGAGAGCTAGGAGAACAAAATAAAAAACATGGATCTATTTCGTAGAACAGGAAGCAAACTGCATTACAAAGCTGACTTGATATGCTTCATCAGAAATAAGGGATGGAAACATGATCAGACAAGAAGACGGTTAATCTTAATATGAGGGCAAGAACACTAAATATAAACAAGATGCAAAGAAAAGCATGAGAGGGGATGAAAAAAAATATTTTCACTTCAGAACAAAAGTACTGAAGATTGCAAAGGGGAGTTGTTTCCCTTTCTTCATTAGTTTAATTCCCTGTAATTCTTTTTATCTCTTAGCTAGTAAATACTGCTGTCAGATCAGTGAAGCCTTTTGCAGATAGCCAAGCTTAATTGGTGATCCTTCTACATTTACAGACAACCTTCAACTTACTGATTGTGATGCCACAGGCTAAATATTATTAATAACTCAATGCAGAGAGTGGTTTTGGGTATGAGTGGCTTCTTTCTTCACTCTGGGTTGAATCCCTGTTGATACTTCAAAACAACTGTTCATCTTCTCAGAGAGCTACTGTTCTGTTCACGTGCCAAAGATTTCTCTGTTTCTTTCTGGGAAAGAAACTAAGGTAGTTGAATGTGCAGTTACATCACTGTGTCATGTCCTCGAAGGCCATGAACAATTTGTTCTCCCAAACCCACCTTTTTCAGTCTGTAGCAAGCTGGTGAAATGAGAGCCTTTTACCTGGTCAGTCTGTTACAGAAAACATTGACTGATTCTCATATGCTTCCAAACTAAATGGATAGCATCTGGGAAGGCATGTAAATCCAATCTAACTTCTTTCTCCAGTCATAGATACTCCCAGGTCACCATATTAACTTCTTCAACACAAAAAAAAGGGGGGTGGAGGGGTGGGCAGAAAGTAAGGAAAACAGGGAAGGAATTTACTAACCACCTAGACAAGTGCAAGAGGGAATTTTATGTTGCTGCTTCTTTTTCTCTCAGTGTTGCAATGAATTGCAACACCAGGATGTGTGCTTGGAAAGCTTTATTGATAAAAATCCTCTACAGCTAATCTTGTATTGTGTTAAATGTCTATGGTTAATTGACAGTTTATTTCTACAAGTGGCAAAGGGAAAATATATAGTGTCAAAGGAAAGGTGATGGCTTTCTTGAAAAATAATAAAAGTAGTACCTTTATATAGGTTTTTGAAGAAAGAAACGTATCTAGAAGCTGTAAGAGAGGGAGGGAGTTACTGAAGCAAATTTTTACATAGTAAAAAGAAGTGCTCTTTAACAAATATAAAACATCTGAAATATGTGCAGAAAACAACTTGCTTATAAAAGCCATTCAAACGTAAGGGAAAGCTCCAAAAATCTGTATTTTTAAAAGCCTACTATTTTTAGGAAAACAAATACAATAACAAAAGAAGTCCTCCCCAACATCTGTGATGAACAGGTATCTAAGAACTAAGTGATAGTCAAAGATTATGTTTCACAGGTGGAAATGTCTAGAATAAGGGTACTGAATTAGAATGAACCACATCTTAGCAAGATGGATAGAAGAGAAATAGACAGCTAAAGGCATTAAATTGTTACAACTTTCCAAAATAAACAAGCTATTTCATCCATGCTCTTGGCATGAAAATTAATTCAGCAGGTCATTTCTGTGTGTAATACTGATCTCAATTATTGACATAAAACTGAGAGCACCTTTTGTAAGTGCAACCATAATCACTGATGAAAGTCTGTTTTGGTCTGTTCAAGTATCACATGAGAATAATACCTCTATTCTTCCCCAATTTTTAGAATAAGCCTAAAAGTGTGAAATTAGAACCAAAACAAGTACAAGGTGACCATGATGCCCTTAACTTTAATATAGGATAAGAAGGGCTTATGTTATGTTCTGACACTATTATAATTTAGAACACAGTAATGTCATTTCTAAATGCTTCTACTAACATGGAGCTTACTTTGTTTGTGCACTGCTTCTGCCTATTGCTCTTTCTGAATCTGCATAGCTGAGGTGCTGAGAGCACAAAATACTCCTGAAAATCCTTCTTAGTAAAACAGTCTGTTTAATATATTCTATCTTGTGTAGACTCTGAAGTATTGTAAGTAGCCTAAAACTGTTTTATTCTTAAAAATACTTGAAGTATTCAGGAGAATATAAATCACAAAATACATTTCTCCCTTAGAGATCTAACATGATTTATTCTCTTTGTTGAGTCCAAAATTTGTCAGCACTTCAGTCTCCCCACCTCTTTTTTCTGTGAGTCATTGTGTTTTGATGAATAAATGGTCCCCTACCACCTCTTGTCATGTGCTTGCCTGGTATGATTTTGTCCAGGTCCACCCATGCAGAGAACCTATTTTTCCTTGAAGATATGAGACTGTAAAAGTCATCAAAGGTGAAAGCCTCAGACTGCATCTGCATGGCGACTTTGATGATTCTTTGAAGGACCACTAACTCCATTGTTGAAGAGAAAACTTTCTGCAGTGTCATTGTTCTCAGACACGCTGATGTTGTGGTTACAAAGCTACTTTAGTCCTGCTGTGCTGCTAACAGAAGTGAAACGAGTCCCTCCTCAGTCATACAACGAAGACAGCCAGGGAACTGCCCTGGAAGTTGAAATGAAAATGAACCTTAATTTTGCAGAGTTATCTTCTGCAGCCTTGGCTTCTACTCAAAATGTATACTTTCCTTTGAGAAATCTCCAAGTCATGGAAAGGTGAATAAAGCCTTAAGTTCAGCACAGATGTGCTGAGCAATACAGTGGTTGTGCTTGGTTAGACAAGTCCTCCCAGTCATGTCTTGGACAACATTACATAGAATCATAGAATCACAGAATTATAGAATCATAGAATCATAGAAGGTTTTGGGTTGGAAGGGACCACTAGAGGTCATCCAGTCCAACCCCCCTGCAGTCAGCAGGGACACTGCTAACTAGATCAGGTTGCTCAGAGCCCCATCCAACCTGGGGCCTCCACTACCTCTCCGGGCAACCTGTTCCAGTGTTTTACCACCCTCATTGTAAAGAATTTCTTCCTTATATCTAGCCTAAACCTACCCTGTTTTAGTTTAAAACTGTTACCCCTTGTCCTAACACAGCTGGCCCTACTAAAAAGATTTTCCCCATCTTTCCTATAGGCCCCCTTTAGGTATTGAAAGGCCGTAATCAGGTCTCCCCACAGCCTTCTTTTCTCCAGGCTGAACAAGCCCAACTCTCTCAGCCTGTCCTCATAGGAGAGGTGCTCCAGCCCTCGGATCATTTTTGTAGCGCTCCTCTGGACCCACTCCAACAGTTCCATGTCCTTCTTGTGCTGACGGCTCCAGAGCTGGACGCAGTACTCTAGGTGAGGTCTCACCAGAGCTGAGTAGAGGGGCAGAATTACCTCCCTCGACCTGCTGGCCATGCTTCTCCTGATGCAGCCCAGAGTACGGTTGGCCTTCTGGGCTGCCAGGGCACATTGCCGGCTCATATCCAGCTTTTCATCCACCAGCACCCCCAAGTCCCTCTCGGCAGGGCTGCTCTCGATCCTTTCTTCCTCCAGCCTGTATTGATACTGGGGGTTACCCCGACCCAGGTGCAGGACCTTGAACTTGGCCTTGTTGAACCTCATGAGGTTTACACAGGCCCACCTCTCCAGCCTGTCCAGGTCTCTTTGGATGACATCCCATCCCTCTGGTGTGTCAACTGCACCACTCAGTTTGGTATCATCCGCAAACTTGCTGAGGCTGCACTCGATCTCACTGTCTAAGTCATTGATGAAGATGTTAAACAGCACTGGTCCCAGTACGGACCCCTGAGGGACACCACTTGTCACCGGTCTCCATCCGGACATCGAGCCATTGCCCACTACCCTCTGGATGAGGCCATCCAGCCAGTTCCTTATCCACCAAACAGTCCACCCATCAAATCCATAGCTCTCCAATGTAGAGAGAAGGATGTTGTGGGGGACCGTGTCAAAGGCCTTGCAGAAGTCCAGATAGATGACATCCATTGGTTTTCCTTTGTCCACCATTGTCGTCACACAATCATAGAAAGTCACTATGTTTGTCAGGCAGGACTTGCCCTTGGTGAAGCCATGCTGGCTATCTCAAATTACCTTCCTGGCCCCTGTGTGCTTTAGCATAGCTTCTAGGAGGATCTGTTCCATGATCTTCCCAGGCACAGAGGTGAGATTAGATTAAAAACTTGTTGCCAGTCAGCTAGGACCTGCAGGTAACTGAAAAACAGATATCTCCATCATTGCAATGTGCATGTGAGATGCAGAAATTGGAGACATACAGTAAAATAGTCTGCACTCCCAAACCCAAGGTAAATGTCATTGGCTAATAGGACTCTGCCATAGGGGATAGCTGTCACAGACCGACGAGGAAACATCTTCTCCCTTCATTGCTGGTTATGCAGCTAAATAGTGTGAACTATGCATAATGGTCCTCAACTCCTTAGCTACTCCTTGGCACCCAGGGGATGATAGAACCCCAAGGGCATTTGTTTAATCTATGCTCTGAAGGGGTTTTTTCTTTTAGTCGGTGACCTTGCTGTGCTTATCTATGCCTTTGTCACATCCTTGGTTGCTTTTGTAATTGACGGGCACAGAATAAGGTTGTTTTTTTGGTTTTTTTTTTAACTTAATAAGTGTCTTGAAGGGTCTAGCTGTATTAAAACAAAGCTTTACAAATTGCTTTCTGTTTCTTATCAGCCTGAACTCCAACACTCTGCATGACAGTCTATCTCCTACACAAACATCCTTACTATTAAATGAAGTGTCTAATGAAGCCTTAGAGTATTTTATTTTTAAATATGATAAAATCTGCAATACATTTGTTCTGTTTACATAGGTATTCAGCAACTAAATATCTGCAGAAGTTAAACTACTGTAGCATTGATCAAAATCAGTGGTGTTTTGCTAAAATCCTTTACTGTTTCACTTCATACAAATTTAGAATTCCATTTCAACTATAAATTCATAATTTATATAAAAGATTCAAATATCAGAATGGTTTGGGTATAAAATGTTCAATAATATCTACAGGCACAGGCACACAGCATTTCAGTGGTTTATATCTCTATTTGGCATTTGAAGACACATATCTGATTCAGGAAAAGAAACATAGAGCTGTATTTTACCTATCTTCTTTATCATTATGTTATGCATATACTTTTGTCTTCCAGTACAGAAAGAATGTCAGGACCTGAAATAAAATTATTTCTTCCAGTCCAATAAATAAAATTAAATAAATACATACATACATACATAAATAGACATAGTGAGAAATATTAAAAGTAAATTTAAGTAGACTTAACAGCTGTATTTAACATTTCCTTAGATGTATTCGAACTATCAAGTGGATACGTATAACTTTAAAACAACTAGTTACACATTGCTAAAACTACAAAACTAATACATAAAAAATGCTTTCTGTAGCATTCAGATAGTTGTGACTCCAAGGCTGTCTTCACTAGTATTACAATATCATCACAGAGCTTAAAATTAAGACTGAGATGCTATCGTGACAAGCAACATAAAGAGAAATATTTTGTTCATCACCACTTTACTGTATCAGTATGTATAAATTAAAAAGAAAGAAAAATAATATATTTTGTCCCCATTTTCCCAGGAAATTGAAGTAAAGAAATATATTTTCTGCTCTTTTGGGGTCAGATTCCTATGCATCTGTTCCACTCCAACTGTAACTAAAAGTAATGGCTTTATTAAATTTATTTGAGGGAAATTTTGGGAGAAAATTTAGACATTTTATTTATTAAATATCTGAATAAAGTATGCCTACACTGGAAGATGCTGATTAATGGTATTAGAAATAATTGTGCAGAGTGAACTGTGCCTACAAAACTGTTACTATTCACTTATTGTAATATCATAATTAGGCATATGTTTATATTTATAGGACAGTAGCACAGTTTTATCTGTCAAGCACCATAATTCCAAGAGATTTATTTCAATAATCCTGTTTTGTTAACTCAATAGAAATAAAACTTTCAGACTGAAAATGAAACAGGTATATTTTAGGATGGTTACTCGTATTGTATAAATTATCCTCTGAATCTTCCTCTTACTTTTTGGAATAATGACAATTACTTCATTTTTCTCATAAGAGTAGATGTTATAAAGCTGCACTGTAATGATGTCCAGTATAGATTCATAGAGCTTCAGGGGAGATCTGATCATTCATTGCCATTGGAAATGCAGGTAGAGATAATGGTCATGTTCTCACAAAACCTATAGAAGCAAAATTTAAAGTAAAAGTAAGAAAAATTCCAACCCTTTCTTTTTTTTGTAAGACTTACAGAGGAAGCAATGAAAATATGTGATAGCAAGGATCATTGCCTGTACTGGGCATAGTCAGTAGGATTTTGGTAGCAGGGAGCTGCAGGTATGGCCTGGGTGTGAGGAGGTCAGGGCCTGTCCTGTGCTGATCACGGATGGTTCCAGCTGACTCTGCAATGGACAACACTGACCCATCATGAACCAAAACTGGAACCAGTCAGAAATGCCCTGGCACCTCTGCAAAAAACTATTTAAGAAGTGGTGGTAGCCACTGGAGGGACAAAGGGAGACATGTGAGGAGATACAGGAAGAGGTGACATGTGAGGACCCACAAAAAGAGACATAGAGGAGGTCATGGGATGAGAGACATGAAGATGCATATGAGGACACACTAAAGGAGATACAGGAGGAGGTATGCTTCTAAGGGTACCTCAGCCCATGGGTGACCCATGCCAGAATGTTACTCACTGAAAGGGACTGCAACCTTTGTATGACCCACACCAGTGCAGCAGAAACAAGTGAGAAGAAAAGAGCAAGGAGGAAGAAAAAGAGTAAGGAACAAGGGATGGCAGGAAGGAACTGCTGTGCATTGACCCCCTCCTTCTGTGCTGTCCATTGCCTCTGAAAAGACTGAGTGTAATGTGTGGCAAAAACAATGGGAATGGAGACTAGGAAGGGGGAGGAAAAGTGCCTGGAGTGAAATTGAGTCATGCAAAACAGATGGAAAAGGGTTTTCTCTAAGTCTTTGTTTAACTTATTGTCTTCATTGTATCTCAATATTTGTATCAGTAATAAAAAGGTTCATGTAACTGGCAATAAATTAAAATTCAGTTAAATTCCCTGAGTCAAGACCATTTTGCTCATGACAGTGCCCTACACTGATGATTTTTTTTTCAGTGCTGAAGGTAAGGAAAACCTGATAAAACTACAGTTTAGTAGATACTGAATATTGGTTTTATACTATTATTTATACTGTAATTCTAATGAGCAACCTCAGTCATGAAGCTTGTCATGAAGCATTTTTTGCTGGGCAATTGGCACAGAACATAGGATAAAAAGGTGCACACAAATTTATATTCTCTGTGTGTTTAGCTGACTTTGATTTATTATGTTAATGTACTAATCAGGGAACTCCACAATATTAATTCATAATGGTTAGAGGGAAAGTAAGAAGATATTCCCAAAACAAATACACTATGCTTAAAATAATTTTGGCAGGCTTAATTTTAAAATACAGAAGTAGTGAAACTATCTGGCAGATGACTAAAAAAAAGTCACTAAACTGTATTCTAAAGAAAATGGCAGATCATGGGAACTTAAGGTAGAGAAGTATGGTATAATGTGCTCCTATTTAACTGCAGTTTGAGCATGGTGACTCACAAGGTACAGCACTACTTCGTGTAAATGCAGATTAAACCTAGACAGTTCTGCTTCCCTGAAATCTCACCAAAACATTGAATATTTTCATAAGAAAGAAGGTAAATCTCAAAAGAAGTGTTGTCTGAGCAGAATTTTGGTGATACTCCTGAAATAGTGGAGGCCCAGCTAAGAAACATAGCAGTGGCACAGTTTACCCCATTAAATAAAATGACAAGCAGATAAGGTAATAGGTAGCTGCAGTAACTTTTTGCTATTCTAAAGGACATTATGGCTGCTGTTCCTGACCTTGGTAACTCTTGTGTCGGTGGAGTTATTTCTGTGGAAAGACAGAAAAAAATCATGTACCTATCAGCATCCCAAACCCATTCTGTTCTCACTGTGTAAATCCCTCCAGTTTAGAGCTGGGAGAAAATTGCAGTATCTGTGTTCACACTTTAAATGTAGGCAAGTGGAAAGGAATTAAACCACTGGAACTGTCAGTCTGGCACCTCTCACAGATAATACTCATGAAACAATAGAAAAAAGATCAGGAAAAGTACTAGTGGTTATATTTTTAAACTAATTTACACCTACATTTCCATTAATTATTGTGTTTGATATTAAAAAGGATGATTAAGTCCCTCTCTGAAGCCTGTATATGGTTTATGCTAACGTATGTTATATAATCCATTCTTTTAAAATCTTGAAAATAATTATTGCTTATCACAATAATAGATTGCTACAATCTTAGAGCTTCAAATACAGTATTCACAGCAAAAGAAAAACACAGAAAAAATTAGACTGTTTTCAATTGTTGCAAGAACACTAAAAAATTGATGTGGTTTTTTTTTTCTATTTTGAACACATTAAAAACATCAGATCTGTCATGTGATTTTTGTGTCTCTAATCTGTATTTTGCAGCACATGTCAGATTATCTTGGCAAATAGCAGGGTAAGAGCCTTTTCAGTATTGCTCCTGCTGTCAGATTGAGTGGCTCAGCTGGAGGATTGATGCTTTTAGCCAATGTAGTTGATAAGAATGCAAAAGTATTAGTATTGTCTTTCCTACATAAGCAATCAAAATTGTCTACATTTATCTTCCAAATTTAAAGTTGTCTACACTAGACCGATACAAAAAGATCAGTGTATGTCAGTATGTAGCAATTACTAAGAAAACTTAGCCATTTTAAAGATTGTATTTTAAAATGTCAAAATCTATCAGTCTTATTCACTGGGCACAGCACTTCACTCCTTAAGTAGACCCACTACACCATGAACAGCTGCTGGGTTTTCAGCACTGCTGAAAATTCAAATCACTTGCAAGCTCTTGGTTTAAGAACTTCTATTTGTAAATGTAGTTCATATCAACTGGAAAGTGAACATGTTTCAGCTGAGACTATAAACACATGTATGTTCTAAAAACCACAGAAAAGTGAAATATTATGGGAATATACAGAATTATCTTACCTTTCTGAGGGTGGTACTTCTCAAAATGTTCTAACTTAATTACTTAATGATCTGTCTGACCATGTCTTTGGGAATTGCAGTGCAACTTCCAGAATCTGAATTTAGTCCCCTCTTTTTACAAGTTGTGGTCATTATTTTTTCCCCTTTTCCTTAAAGAGTTATGATGAACACTGTTCTGTGGAAACACCTCTGAATTTTTTACAGTGAAAAAGCATTCAGTATTTGTCAGAAGTATCACAATTCAACAAATGAGACCTCATTGGACTGAAAGTGAAACCACAAAGGAAAAAAAAATCTTCAAAACAACCTTACAGAAAGCAAATTGGATTGCTTGGTTCACGTTTTTCTATAGCAAGGACGCATGACATGGAAAAAAACAGTTCAACTAGAGGGAAGGAAAAACTAATATGACCTTGTCTCAGTTTTTCAAAAGTTGAAAAAAACGTTGCATATTAATTTAAATATGGTGTAGAATTGTTTTAACAGGACTGGTGTTCGTCATGTTACCTGCAGAATGTTTTTTGTGTTTTTCATTAAAACAAGCACAATAAAATTAATTCCATTTGGAAATAATGGAACAAGAATCCTGAAAAATATTGAAATTGATCACTAAAATAACCAGAGTTTATCGACACATTGTTAAATTTATTATTGTGTTATGTACCCTTTCTTGAACGATCCTTTTCAGGAATTTGATCATACTTTAATTCAAAATCTTTAAACAGTTAGCAGAGGATGGAGACCATTCGGTGCAGTGAATTGAGATATGGTTATCCTGTTACAGGCTCTCAGAAAATCTAAAAATACGGATGTGGGCCACACTGTGTCAGCTGGTCGCAGTGTCATCAGACATTCTCTGGAACATTTAATTTATAAATTTACAGATGTAGAGTCAAGTTCTTTGTATTTCAAGAATGCTAGCACTTAATTCTCCTCTATTTGTCAACTGCTGTCAAGAGGAATCCATACTAGCAGTTCCCAATCAGAGGTATAACCACCCCTGCCTGCAGCTCCTGTCGTCACTGATTTGGTTTGATTCCACTGTGTAGTCAGCTTGGTACTGCTGCTGCTAATCTGGCAGGGCCTGCCTGCCAGGTCTACACACTGAAATACAGCTAAGCAATGCTAAACTTCTAATTCATGTAAAGGAGGCTACACAGAAACTTGTTATATCCTTTGTTTTCTTCTTTTTTCTGCCGACATTGAGGGAGTTGAGTTCTATTCATCTAATTGTGCTAGCCCTGTGTTTGGCATTTTGATTTTTCACACAGTTGCTTAATCCCTCTTTAGCCAGAAAAATCTTCTGATCCTTCCTTTTTGTTTAGAGCCTGCCCTTTGTCTGCTCCCACTGCAAACGACTGGAGTTTTGCCATTGACTAAAACATGAGTTGGTTTGTACCCAAAACCTGATTATTTATTGTAGAAGATTCTTTTTTTTTTTTTTTTAACAAACAGGTTAGTTCATGAGTCTGACAGTGAATTTCACATTTTTGTATTGTCTAAATTGACTTTTAATTAATGATAAATATCTAATGTTTATATGCCTGAATTGATTTCATGTTATAATACTTTTGTCTATTATATATAAAATCTTTCTCAAAAAATGTAAACTGTTCTGGTTAGGCAAACTCTTCAGTCAGTCAAATTTCAGCTTTTTCTATTTTTTTCACTAATGGAAATGATTCCTTATTCATACTAATGGATGATGAAATCTCAGCGGTATATAAATCTCCCAGTACATTGACCTCTTTGCAAAATTGCAAAGTCTGAACAAAATTTGACTAAACATTTGTGGAAACTGACCTTCTCTGGTGCTACATGCTGTATTTTATGATGACAGCTCTAATTATTCCTGAGATACAGCCATCAGAAAATTGCCATTTTGCATTGTGTACAAGAATAAGCCTTTCTGCATTGCAACTCCCATCACAGTGTGCTAAGCACTCCAGTTGTGTTATAATGTCATGTTTTTACCTGGACCTATATTTGGTTTCAACTAGGGTTAAGAATACCCATTAACTGTGTCCTCATAATTGTTTCCTACTTATTATTGCAGAAAAATAGCATGGCACAATAAGAGGAGAAGTCATGCAGCATGAATATACAGACTGAGTAGATAAAATACAGAGACAACATGTTCAGAATTCTAAATGTGTGTTTAGCATTGTCCTGTTTTCGTCTGGGATAGAGTTAATTTTCTTTCTAATAGCTGATATAGTGCTGTGGTTTGGATTTAAGTTGATAATAATATTGATAACACACTGATATTTTAGTCAGTGCTGAGCAGTGCTTACACAGGGTCAAGGCCTTTTCTGCTTCTCACCCCACCCCACCAGTGAGTAGGCTGGGAGAGCACAAGAAGGGGAGGGGACATGGCTGGGACAGCTCACCCCAACTGATCAAAGGGAAATTCCATACCATATGACATCATGATCAGGATATAAAATAGGGAAAACATTGGCCGAGGGTCCACTGCTCGGGAACTGGTAGGGCATCAGTCAGTGGGTGGTGAGCAATTGCACTGTGCATAATTTGTTTTGTGTATTTTTTTATCATTATTATTTTCACTTTCTTTTCTGTCCTATTAAATTGTCTATTCCAACCCACGAGTTTTATCTTTTTTTTTTTTCCAATTCTGTCCCCCATCCCACCCAGGGGAGTGAGAGAATGGCTATGTGGTGTTAAATTGCCTGCCAGGTTAAACCACAACAAATTCTTCACTAACTTGTTCTGATTTCATAAGAATATAAGACAAAGCAGAATTTATCTGTTGAGTTTAACCACCAGTCACTCAACAACCGTAGTCAAAAAGCCTAGAAGGGTTTCACAGGGAAGGTGATGGGGAGTTACACAGCAGAAAAGCAGCACTGTTTGAATTTCATATTAAAGCTTGGGTTTTGGAGTCCACAATTGTAATATACTAGCTTGTAGCATGGTTCTGAAATCTTCATCATACACTACATTTCAATTTTCTATAGTCTTTTACTGTAGCTCTTAGTCTAAAAGAGCTTAATAATTAATTGTAAGTGAGTGGAAACATCTGCCAGAGATCATTATTATAGGCATTTTGAAGGTTTATTATTACATTTTTGGCTATTTTGAATGTATTACAGTACAGAAGGATGGATACACGGATACGCACACATAGTTCTTGCCTGAGTCTATTGGTAACATTTGCAAAAGAAATTGCAGTTAAAGCAAAACTTTTTCTCTGTACTGAAGGAAAACCAAGATGTACAACCTTCATTAGAAAAACTGTTTTTCATATTAAACTTCCACGTGTCTTATCTTTTAGCTATTACTCGACTTATTCCATCTTTCCCCTTTCTTACCTCCCCCTGTTTTACAATTTTTAATGTCTTTTTCAGAAATTTCACATCCAACTATCTTATTTACTAGGCTAATTAGATGCTAACAGAGTGGAACCTGTTGGCAAGACAACACTGTTGTAGACTTTCTAGGAAAGGATGAGAGTAGTCACAATCAAATCATCAACCCTCAGTGATTAATGGAAAGCCTCCAAGAACCCGCACAGCTATAACACACCCCTGTATTATATAGCTCTACATACCAGCCGCTCAGACTGTTACTTTTGTGAAGACAAATGACTCTGACTCTGGGGGGATTTTTTTCTTCAGAACTACTATGGATCTCATAAAAATCAATCGTGTTAGAGCTTAGGTGATGCTGGCCAAGCACAGCGGGCCTTGTGGGCGAGCACTAGATTTGCACATAGGTACCAGCTCCATAATCTACCACTGGAGCCTACTCAACCCTTCTTCCATGAAATGAAAAAGTCATTGGGTTATTTTTGTGAATTCTCCTAAAATAAAATATTGAAATATATACGCTGAGCTTACAAGTGGCCCTAAAGGAAAGGCATCCAGAGACAAGATCACACACCTGGGAAATTATGAGGGGATACCAGGGCACAGAAAGGTAGTTTGGTCATGGAAACCTGGAGCAGAAGGATCCTCCTTCCTCTTTGGGACATTTATGGGGGCTGCCTTATACAGCTGCAGTATAATCCTGGGGAGCAGAAAGGAAGACTGATAACCCACAGGTCCTGGGCCTGCTTTAGTACATGTTGCTTCTTCTACTTTCTTTTTTCTTTGCTTGTGTTTCAGGTATTGGTGAAAGTAAGACTGAGCTAAATACCTGGGATGGCACAGTGATGTGGGTAATTCAGCCAAGGTGAGGTAAAATAAAAAATAAGAAATCATTGCCCAAGGCTTATGAAACAGGTGTCATATTTGATGGTCCCTCAAGAACAGAGCAGTATGAAAACCACTAAGAAAGTTTTCAGGTACACTAAGGTTACAATTGGTGTCATAGAAGCCATACTCTAGCACAGGATGTCTAAGATTGACTGGGCAATCAGGTATTTCCTTGTCTCAGACAACTTTCTCAGGCAGAGGGGGAACTGAGAGGGGCAGTGTGAGCCCTGCAGAGGCAAGGCAGTGGGCTGCCCCCTTGGCTTTTTCCAGAGGGCAACAACTGAGCATGCACCAGTCAACAGGTATGCACGAAAGGAGTGCATGATCACCAAAGACCCTCACCACCGAGACCCACTGACCCAATTAGAGAACTTTCTAGAACACTTGACTGAAAGCTTCTCGTTACAGCGGTCTTGTGACCATTATTGCCAAGGAGGAGGACACAGATGGTGGGATTGAGTGTCCCCCTCAGCAAGGCTGCAGATGCCACCAAGCTGAGTGGAGCGGATGATTCCCTTTGCAGGAAGGGAGTGCCATCTAGAGGGACCTGGACAGGCTGGAGGAACGGGCCCATGCGGACATCATGAAGGGCAATGAGGCCAAGTGCAAGGTCCCGCACTTGGGTAGGGGCAACCCCCGGTATCCATAGATGCTGGGGGATGGGTGGATGGAGAGCAGCCTTGAGGAGAGGGACTTGGGGGTACTGATGGATGAAAAGCTGGACATGGGCCAGCAATGTGTGCTGGTAGCCCAGAAGGCCAACCATACCCTGGGCTGCATCCCCAGCAGTGTGGCCAGCGGGGGGAAGGAGGGGATTCTGCCCCTCCACTTCGCTGGCCTGAGACTCCCCTGGAGCCCTGCATCCAGCTCGGGGGTCCCCAGCCCAGGACCTGTTGGAGCAGGGCCAGGGGAGGCCACAGAAATGGTCCAAGGACTGAGACAGCTCTGCTATGGAGAGAGGCTGGGAGAGTTGGGGTGGTTCAGCCTGGAGAAGGCTCTGGAGAGACCTGAGGGTGGCCTTGCCATGCTTAAAGGGGGACGATAAGAAGGATGGGGACAGACTTTTTAGCAGGGCCTGGAGTGACGGGACAAGGGGTGATGGTTTTAAATTGAAAGAGAGGAATTGAGACAAGGTCTAGGGAAGAAATTTTTGATGCTGAGGGTGGTGAGACACCAGGTTGCCCAGAGAGGTGGTGGATGCCCCATCCCTGGGAACTGTCAAGGTCAGGTTGGACAGGGTTTTGAGCAACCTGATCTGGTTGAAGATGCCCCTGCCTATGGTGGGGAGGTTGGACTGGATGACCTTGAAAGGTCCCTTCCAACCCAACCTGTTCTGTGATTTGATGACCTGTGCCTGGCAGCAGTGTCCCTTAGGGCCAGAGCCCCCTTTGCCACTTGGCTCCAGCTGTGTGAAGCCTGGGAGAAGCCAGGGAGCCCCACGCCCCTTGAGCCGTGCAGGGCAGAGAGCTGCCACCCCTACCTTGTAAACGCAGCCCAGCAATGGCTGCAGGGGACATGTCACCAGGTTCATCCCGACGCCAATGGTATCAATCTTGGCACCCTGGTGCAGCAGAGAAGACAGCGGCCATCAACAGCCCAAACCTACCACAGGTTTTTAAGCCCATCCCAAAACCAGGGCCACTGGGCAGGTTAGAGGATGCTCTCCCTGAAGGTGCCCAGCATCTGCCCCACCCAAAAGCCCTTTGTTTTTTCCCCCAGCTTAAAAACTTTGTTCTCATGTGGGGACGAATTCCCAGGTGACTCCCACGTCCACCCTGCACGCTCCAAACCTCAGCAGTGCTGGCGACCGCCAAGGTGACATCCCAGCCCCGGCAGCCGGTACCTCACCTCCCAACTGAACTCCTCCAGGCTCTGCTCGCTGATGTCGTTGCTGACAACGATGGACATGGTCCCAAACCAGGCCACCTGGAAGCTGGAAAGGGGCAGAGGAGTGAGCGAGGGTTTCGGGGGGGGGCCCTGGCTCTGCTCGCAGCACCCCTGTCCCCCAAGGACTCCTGCCCCGGCAAGACGAGGTGTTGGGTGCCCAAGGTGGGACTGGTGGCAGCCAATGTGGGTCTGGCAGGGGGGACTTACTGAGTACCTCAGGCTTGGGGTGCTCAGCGGATCTCCTTGGACTGCTGGGCCAGGTCCCCGCTGTCCAGGTGTACCCCGATGGCCCAGTACCCCAGCTGGTGCAGGGCCAGTGCCACAGCACAGAAATTTGGCAAGCTGCTCCTGGCATGGGTGAGGAGATGGTTACTGTCCCCTGGCTGGTGGGACAGGGACCCAGGGCAGGTCCAGCAGCGGGTCTGAGCCTTGTGTCATGCAACAGCGGAGCACGGGGATGCAGCTGGGTGGAAACATCACTCCTTCAAGGCCACCAAGCAAGGAGGGACACGTCCATTCTCTCTGCCATGGTGGCAAAGCCACCCCGGGGGGCACCCCAGTGTCCTTACCTCCTGACACAGTATGTGTCCAGCAGCCCCTGGAAGTCCTGCAGAAAGGTGATGGCGTAGGACACGAAGTCAGCCAGCTCGCCCCAGTTCACCTTCTCAGGGGGTGTCTGCAGCAGCTCGCACACCCGCCCCAGCCATGACTTCGTGAGTGCTGGGAGATCCACTGGCTCTCCTCCTGCCAGCAGCAGCAGCTCCTGCCCAGGGGACATGGGGAGTGTAGCCGGCTGAGTATGAGCCAGCAGTGTGCCCAGGTGGCCAAGAGGGCCAATGGCATCCTGGCTTGTATCAGGACTGGTGTGGCCAGCAGGAGCAGGGCAGTGACTGTGCCCCTGTCCTGGGCACTGGTGAGGCTGCCCCTCAAATGCTGGGGTCAGGGTTGGGCTCCTCCCTTCCAGAAGGACATGGAGGGGCTGGAGAGTGTCCAGAGAAGGGCAACATGAGCTGGGGAGGGGTCTGGACCCCAAGACTGCTGGGGAGCTGCTGGGGGAGCTGGGGGCGTTCAGCCTGGAGAAGAGGAGGCTGAGGGGAGCCCTTCTCACTCCCTACAACTGCCTGAGAGGAGGAGGGATCTGGGGGAGGGGGTCAGGCTCTGCTTTCAGGGAAGGGACGACAGGCCGAGGGGAAACGGCCTCAAGTTGTGCCAGGGCAGGGTTAGGTTGGACATTGGGAACAATTCCTTCCCCGCAAGGGCTGTCAGGCACTGGAAGGGGCTGCCCAGGGAAGGGGTCGAGTCCCCATCTCTGGGGGGATTTAACAGCTGGGCAGAGGAGGTGCTTGGGGACAGGGCTTGGGGGTGGGATGGCAAGGTTAGGTGAATGGTTGGGCTTGGTGATCTTAAAGGGCTTTTCCAACCCAAAAAATTCTGGGATTCTATGACATGGGCATTGCGCACCCCATGGCATCCTCCACAGCACCGGGAGCGTGGCTGTGGTCAGAGCACCCCATCCCCATCCCCATCCCCATCCCCATCCCCATCCCCATCCCCATCCCCATCCCCA
>JADKXX010003223.1:0-33126 GCA_017310255.1 Butorides virescens | reverse complement strand
CCCCATCCCCATCCCCATCCCCATCCCCATCCCCATCCCCATCCCCACCCACTGCCTCCAGTGATGCTCATCCAGGGTTGCACCTCCTCCAGTGAGGTGAAGGACATGATGAAGGAGTGGGCGATGGCTCCGCGCACCAGGATGCCATAGAGCTTCCCCGCCAAGATGTTACTGGTTCAGTCAAAGCCTGCAAGGAGGGATGGGGGGACACACGGGTGATGGCGTGGCCGTAGTGCCATGGGGCACTGTGGCACAGCACTCACCCCCAATGTAGGAGTACTTGGAGGCTGAAAGGGCACCGTCCGGCCCCTGAGCACGACGGGGCCCCATCTCCATCAGCTTCTTGTCTGCGCCAGCGAGGAGTCGGAAACGTGTGGTGTGTCCACAAGAGCACTGTCCTGGAGTTTGTCCCAGTGTCCCCAGGTTTCCCTGAGGGCTGTCCAACTCCGTTCACTCCCCCGTGTGCCCCTGAAGGGTCCCCCCCGTCCCCCTGAGGGATGTCCCTGTCCCCCCCCAAGTCCTCCCCTGTCCCTCTTTAGCCCTCCCTGTTCTTCCAGGTTCCCCTGAAAGGTGTTCCTGTCCCCACCAGATCCCCCTGAGGAGCCTCCTGGTCCCTCTGAAGGATGCCCCTGAGATGTCCCGCTCTCCCCCTGAGGGACGTCCCTCTCCCCACCAACCCATCAGTTCCTGCTGAAGGGTCCCCCAGGTCCCTCTGAGGGCTGTCCCTGTACTTCCCCAGGTCCCCCAGTGAGTGGTCCCTGTTCTCAGCAGGTCCCCCTAAGGGCTGTCCCTGTCCCTCTCAGGTCCCCTTGATGCCCCCCAGTCCCTCTGTCCCCATTAAATCCCCCTGTGAGCTGTCCTGGTCCCCTGTATCTCCCCCTGAGGGCTGTCCCTCCCCCAAGTCCCACTGGGGGTCCCCCTGTTCCTCCCCAGCCCCCCCCAAGGGCTGTCCCTCTCCCCCACTTCAGCCCCCCTGTCCCCATTAAGTCCCCCTGTGAGCAGTCCCAGTCCCCTGCAGCTCTCCCTGAGGGCTGTCCCTGTCCTTCTCAGGTTCCCTTAACCCCCATTCCCCCCAAGTCCCCATGTGAGCTGTCCCAGTCCCCAGCAGGTCCCCCTAAGGAGTGTCCCTGTCCCTTCCAGGTCCCCTTGATGCCCCCTGGTCTCCCTGAGAGCTGTCAGAGCAAGACGGTTGCCAGTCCAGGTGTGGTCTTGGACTAATGAGACTATATAAGGATGAGTGCACACATTTGGCCTTGTCAACCCATCACCTACGGATTTAGACTCTACCCCAAGATGACCATGCAGGATCCAAAGGTAGTGATACCTGTCCTTGTTCTATCCTCCTCTCCTTTCTTTTTCTTTTCTTTCTCCTCTTTCTCCACTTCTCTACCATATATTCATGCATATAAGTTTTGGACAACTTGTGACCGGTTGCGCCAAAAATATTTCCTTTGCCAAATTGCTTCTGTTCACTCGTTAAGTTTGCCAGTTTGTTGTTTGCCAGTTCGTCTGAGTCGTTGTCGTGACTCTGCCAGCCACGCAGCTCTGCTAAGCAGAGATTGGCTTTTCATTGGTACACAAACCCTTGAGAGGTCAAAAAGATTCACCCATCTCGCAACCCTCTTCATGGGACAAGACACAGGAAACTCTCATGGGAATGGTTTGAATAGGCAGAAGTGAAGGGATATACACTGGGATTTTGTCACTTGGAACATAACTGGTGATGACTAAAGCAGAAAATTTAGTAGAGATTTTTACTTTAAGACTTTGTAGAGTAAAAAACCACCCTAAGGTCTAAGAAAAATAGTAACATTCTGTTTCATATTGAATGTTAATACATAAGATTCTTGTATGAAGGAAATTTTACAGTTTTATTTAGATTTTAGGGGTGCTCAAAGTACTTTACAGTACTCTTAGAGTGGGTGAAATTATTGGCCTATGATCAAAGAGATAGAACTCAGTCAAAACTGTATCAGAAGAAAAAAAGAAGAAACAAAAACCTGTTTTTAGAGAGGTTTTTTCAGAGGTTAGTTAGCTTCTTCTACGAAGAAAATAATTTTACCCACTCTAAGAGTATATAAGCATTTTAGCATTGTCCTGGTTTTGGCTGGGATAGAGTTAATTTTCTTCCTCGTAGCTGGTATAGTGCTGTGGTTTGGATTTAGTACTAGAAGAATGTTGATAGCTCACTGATGTTTTAGTTGCTTCTAAGCAGTGCTTACACCTGTCAAGGACTTTTCAGCTTCCCCTGCTCTGCCAGGGGCACAAGAAGCTGGGAGGAAGCATAGTCAGGACAGCTGACCCCAACTGTCTGAAGGGCTATTCCATACCAAATGACATGCTCCGTTTATAAGCTGGGGTGAGTTGGCTGGGGTTGCAATCGATGCTTGGGGCCAGGCTGGGTATCGGTCAGCAGGTGGTGAGCAATTGCATTGTGCATCACTTGTTTTGTATATTCTGTATATTGTAGCATTATTATTATATTACTACTACTACTACTATTATTATAATCATAATACTTTTCTGTTTTAATCAACTGTCTTAACCCATGTGTTTTACTGTTGCTCTGATTCTTTCCCCCATCCCACTGAGCAGGGGGGGAAGTAAAAGAGCATCTGTGTCGTGTTCAGCTGCCTGCTGGGTTATACCACAACAATCCTTTCTGGTGCCCAATGTGGGGTATGAAGGATTTTAGATAATAACAGGTTAACCAGAGCATAATAAGGAATCTGTATCTGTTAACAGTTGCCAGTCACAATAGTGATTCATCTGTTGTCAATATTAGTTTATCTGATCTGCACCACACTCTTTTTTTTTTTCTGTACATGTTAAGGATTGGTGTTGGCTTTTGCAGTTTCCTGTGCTCTGCAGTGATTAGTGATGTTTTGCCTGGGAAATTTGTTATTAAGACACTGACCTTGAATTTTATCTGGTATTTGGGGTTCATACTGAAGCCATCACTGTACTTAGGGTACCACCTCATGAAAATAACTAGCAATTATACCTCTTAATCTGAGAGGGGTTTTTTTATGGAGGAAATAGAGAATGGCACCTTCATTACCTTCTTGTATGATGTGTCCTCCTTCATTGCAATAACTTTTCAGTATTTTGAACATCCTTGGGTAGTTAAGATACTTCTATTGGTACTTCTTGGGAATATTTTTTCAGTTTTGTCTAAGGTTAGTAAGCAATTTCAGAATATCATCCAGAGATCTGCCCCAAGGCTGGATAGTTGTGAGTGGCAGGGTATGTGGAATAATATGGGCAAGTACCTAGGACAGTGGGCACCTCCAGTGTTTTGGAACTTCACCACTGAACAATAATAATAATGGTAAGAAAATATACAGAATATATAAAACAAGTGATGCACAATGCAATTGCTCACCACCCGCTGACCGATGCCCAGCCCATCCCGAGCAGCGATCACTCCCCCCGAGCTGCGATCACTCAGCCCGAGCTGCCATCACTCTGCCCGCGACCGACTGACCCACTAACCCCCCCCCCCAAGCATGACGTTATATGGTATGGAATAGCTCTTTGGACAGTTTGGGCTAGCTGTCCTAGCTGTGCTGTACTCCCAGCTTGTTATGCACCTGGCCGAGCAGGAGAAGCTCAAAAAGTCCTTGAGTAGTCTCAGCACTACTTGGCAACAACTAAAAACATCACTGTGTTATCAACATTCTTCTAGCACTACATCCAAAGCACAGCACTATGCTAGCTTCTGTGAAGAAAATTAACTCTATCCCAGCCGAAACCAGGACACCCTGTGACAGGCACTGTGGTTAAACAAGAGAACCAACCCATACTATTATCATTTGCTCCTATACACAAGAAAAACACAAGAAAATCAACTCATTTAGTAATGGATTAAGATGAACAAGTGCCATTATGAGACTGCGAAGAGGAAGAGGCAGAACCCATAAATGAGATGGTAACCACCAAATCGCTATTCCAGAGTGATCTGCGAGATATGCAAAAAAGATTTCAGACATCATCCAGGCGATCACATTGTCACCTAGCTGCTCCAATGCTGGGATAGGTGGGTGAGGAGCATGGAACTAGAGGGTAGGGAAGCCAAGAAGCTGGTATCCTTCTCTAGGGAAGGGGGCATTGACAAATCAAAGGGAAAAGGGGCACAAGCCCTCAGTCTCTGGAGGTGACTCCTGTCAGGCATGAAAGAAAGGTATCCCTTCAAGGAAGATGTAACATGTCACCCATGGAGAGAGGTATCCAGTACCTGAGGGAATTAGCCATGCTGGAGGTGATTTATGATGCCCTAAACAATGAGAATCTAAAGGTCCAGATGAAGTCAGGTGCACATAAACCATGTGGTAGAAGTTTGTAGGGAGCACCACCATCACAGGCTAATTCATTGACAGTAATGACATGAAAAGATGTAGAGGAACCAAGGGTGGATTAATTGGCTGGTCAATGTCAACAATACAAAGAAATTATCTCTTCTTCCCTATAGGCCTGTGTCTCAGCTGTGGAAACATTGTCCAAAAACCTGTCTCTGCAATTCCAGCAACTCAAAAAGGATATGTCCTACTCCCCACCTGTACAGACCAGCATCTCAGCCCTTAGGAGTAAGTGTCCCTCTGCTCAAGAGAGAGGATATAGTGAATACACACCACAGGCCATCCTGTGGTTTTACATGTGTGACCACAGAGATGGCATGAGGAAGGGGGGAAACCTACCTCAACCCCAGAGGCACAGGTACATGAGTTGCAAGGAAAAATAATCACAAAAGGGTGGTCTTCCAGGAAAATTGCTGCTCCAGTTTCCAGTAAGCAGTTACCCAGACAGAGTAAAAGGGCTGATTTTAATTCCAATCTTAATAAAGGGACTTTTGATTCACATTCATAAGCAGTGAGTAATGAATAATATGGCCAGGACTAGAGGGGCCCTGCCTCCAGCCAAGTGGAGGAAAGGGACAACTGGGTTTACTGGACAGTGTGGGTTCGATGGCCTGGCACATCAGACCCACAGGAGTATAAAGCTCTAGTGGAATTTGGTGCACAGTGTGCCCTAATGCCATCAAGCTATACAGGGGCAGAACCCATCTGTATTTCTGGAGTGACAGGGGGATCTCAAAGGCTAATTGTAATGGAGGCCAAAGTGAGCCTAACTGGGAATGGGTGACAAAAGCCCCCACTTTTGACTGTCCCAGATGCTCCATGCATCCTTGGCACAGACTACCTGAGCAGAGGGTATTTCAAGGACCCAAAAGGGTACCGGTGGGCTTTTGGTATAGCTGCCCTGGAGACAGAGGAAATTAAGCAGCTTTCTACCTTGCCTCGTCTCTCAAAAGACCCTTCTGTTGTGGGGTTGCTGAAGGTTGAAGAACAACAGGTGCCAATTGCTACCACAACTGTGCACCAGTGGCAATATCACACCAAGACTCCCCAATTCCCATCCATAAGCTGATTTGTCGACTGGACAGACAAGGAGTGATCAGCAAGACTCACTCACCCTTTAACAGTCCCATACGGACAGTGAGAAAGTCTAATGGAAAGCAGATACTAACAGTAGACTATCAGGGCCTGAACGAAGTCACGACACTGCTGAGTGTTCCCGTGCTGGACATACTAGAACTCCAATATGAACTGGAGTCAAAGGCAGCCGAGTCGTATGGCACAACTGATATCGCTAATGTGTTTTTCTCAATCCCTTTGGTGGCAGAGTGCAGGGCACAGTTTGCTTTCACTTTGAGGGGTGTTCAGTACACCTGGAATTGACTAATAATAATAATCCTCTGCTATTTTATTAAACTGTATTTATCTCAAACCACAGGTTTTACTTTTTTTCTGATTCTCTCCCCTATGTGACTTTGGGGTGGGTGGGGGAGCTAATGACTGTCTGTGTGATGTTCAGCTGCCTGCTGGGTTAAACCACAACAAGCATTCATTTAAAGTACAAAGGCTGTAAATTTCACTTTTCTACTACTTCCCTATAAATTAATGTTATTAGTAGTAGTTGGCCCCAGTCAAAAATAACAACATTATTTCAAAATATGGTTTACTTTCATTAGTACAAACCTCCCTACCTCTGCATTCCCCAAAATACTCAAAATTATCTGCAGAAAGTAGAAGAGAACTGAATGGGGCAACCTTCTGGGTAATGGATGTTGGATTTTCACAGTTTCTAGTTCCTGGGTAATCTTCATGATTTCTTTAGACATAGGTGTTCTTGTGATCCTGGATCTCTTATGAACTGATGATATATTCAGTAAATACAGTACTTTAAAATGACTTTTATGGAAATCTAGGTAGCCTATATGCTTTTTCAGCTACCAAATAAATACCAGATGGTACCATGAACTGCAGATAACATCTTTTTTTTTTTTTTTCACAAAAATTAGTAACAGAATGTTGGCTTGAAATTGTATAAAGCAAACAAAACCCAATAATAACCAAAATATTTACTTTCAGAAAGTGGATACACATTTTATAGGTATATGTCTTTAAAGAAATCGTTTATTATATTTGTTCCTGTTTTTTTTTTTTTCCATGCACTTCATCTCTACCAGAAACAAAGAGAAATAATAAAAAGAAATTATTTCATAAACTATTTATTTGTTGTGACTTCATATTAGAGTCAGATTCAATGGTTTTATGATGCCTAATTGATGCTAGTTTCTTGTTTAATCAAATTTGATTATATGCAGAAAAATATGAAAATATTATAGGAAATTACATGTACAAACTATATTATTATAAGAATAAACTATATTAAAAGTACATTTCTTGTCAGTCAGGAAGACATGTAACTACTAATAAATTATTGTATTCATCAGTCTTTCAACTGATCATGCTGACACTTAAAACTGAAAGTTGTAAGGAAGCTCAAAATGAAAGAGCCTTTGTTGGCAGTGTGAAAGAAATCAGCATTCTGAAATGCCTGACAGATATAAAACTAAAAATAAAATATCTCAGGACAGACTTCAGACTTTTTTCCACAATCCACTAGTAAATGAAAGTGTTCCAATATTTAAATTTCCTAAGTTTTCCTTATTTTTGTCCACAAAACTTTTCACTGCTGTGCTTCAAGAATCATGCAGTAGATCTTTATTCATTTGAAAACATAATTTGAGATATTTAAAAAGTTCTTTCTCTTCTGTTGATTAATGACTTCTGTCTAGTCTTAAATTCACAGTTGTTAACAGCTCACTGAAAACCACAGGAATACTACTCACAGAAAAAAATGTAAAAACAATGTAAAATATTGGTGATATATTCCTCATGATATTTGCACAACTTTTTCTCCCATGTGAGTCCATCTGCATAGAAAATGAGCTACAGTACAGCTTCACTTCTGAGGGGAAAATTGCAGAAGATCTGAAAAAAAAAAATCAGATTTAAAGATTTTCCCAAAGCCTTGATGAGCTTTCTATATAAGATCATAATATCCCCTTTTCTATAAATACACAAAGTGTATTGTTTTCATGAAAACTGTTTCAGGTAGACTGTCATCAAATGTCTATGTGAAGAGACTTACTGAAGTTTCAAAGCCACTTACTTTTATACTTAGAGGTACAAATGACTAGAGATCTGATGTGGAGGTGCTGTGCAACTATTCTAATTTACATTGTGGACTATTTTTTTGCAAACCTTTGGCACTACCAGGAATCCAAATTGTGAATAAAAGTCCAATTATGAAACATATTTACAAAGTAAAAAGACTGCTTCTTACTGAAGGAACAAGTGTAAAATGAATACAGAGTGTGCTAGAGGTGAAGTAATATTAACAGGTTTTGTAAGCTTTTTTTGTAGACATCAAAATGCTTTATAAGTTTTAGGCTCTATCTTAAATTAGATTAACAAGACGTGAAATTAAGAAAAATAAAAGAAATAGTCATAAATGGGGAGCTCAAGAAGCAGTAATATTTTCACCAACAGTATCATCATAGAATGGGATCAGACATGCTTAAGAAGAATATGAGTTAAACTCTAAGCTGTTTTCCTTGGAGACAGAGTGACACTCTACTTACACTTATATTTCCTATTTATAGTAATGTGGTTTACATTACTGATTAGAAGAAAGGCTTGCCATAGAGCAAGGTGTCTCTGACAATGACCTGTCTTTTATACTAACATGCTCACCTGCAGGTACAAGAAAGTCCTTGATTTCTTGTAACTTTGTCTGAAGTCTGGACAAAGTTTATCCCTAAAAGATTTGATACCTACCTTCTTTCTCAACAGTTTTGAACCTCTACATTACAATATTTAAATTATTCTTATGTATTTGTTGCAAAAAGAAGTCTATCTGACAGCACTGCTCAAACAAATGAGACCTGAACTACATCTGCCAGTATCTAATTGATTAGATTACTCCTGTATGTGCTGGGAAAACAGAGAAACATGGATGAGTTTTGTTGTGTAACTGTTGCCAAATTTACATTCTTCTCAGTCAGCTGGTACAGAGGCTAAAGGATGGTAGTCACCCAGGTAACAATTGCAAATTGGCTTTATATAATGAGAAAGTAAGAGAGATCATCCTGCAGCTTCCTAATCTATAAATCCAATGGCAGTTTATGCCCACAATCTAATTCAAAAAAGCAATAAACCATTAAGACAGTAGCCCTATGTGGGGCAACATATCCATCCGATATCCAACACCATATTGAAGTCTGAGCCTAAGATGGAACCACCACATGTAAGGGCCAGAGCACCATCCAGGACTGGGGCACATCACGTAATTGAAGCAAGCGTCCTGTCCTGCTCTTTCCTTGGCACTGGGCACAAGTGGACAGGAGAGGCTTGGCACCTGATTGACATGAATGTGAAGTGTGTGAGTAGAATCTCATGATGAGACTCATGAAGATTAACAGAAGCAAAGACAAAGTCCTGCACCTAGGGAAGATAACCCCATGCACCAGTACATGCTGGTCTTGATGGGCAACAAGTTAAACATGAGTCAGCAATGTGCCCTTGTGATAGAGCAAGCCAACAGCATTCTGGTGTCTCTCAGCAACAGTGTAGACAGCAGGTGCAGGGGAGTGATTCTCCCTCTGACCACTGGTGAGACCCCATCAGAGTGCCGTGTCCAGCTCTGTGCTCCCCAGTAGAAAAGGCATGGACATACTGGAACAAGGCCAGAAAAGGTCATGAAAACAATTAAGGGACTGGAGTATCTTTCATAGAAAGAGAGACTGAAGAGTTGGGACTGTTTAGTCAAAAGAGGAGAAAGCTTAGGGGGAATCTCATTAATGCATGCAAATATCTGATGAAAGGAAGCCAAAAATGGAAGCCAGGCTCTTCTCAGTGGTGCTCAGTGAGAGAACAAGGGGCAATGGGTACAAATAAAAATACAGAAAATTCCATTTAATTTTTTTTATTTATTTATTTTTTTTTTTTTTTACTGTGAGGATGTTTGAACCTTGGAACTCACTGCCCAGCAAGCTGTGGAGTGAACAACCTTGGAGATATTCAAAACCTGACTCAACACAACCCTGAGCATTCTATCATAGTTGAGCCTGTTCTGAGCAGTGGGGTTGGACTAGGTGATCTGCAGAAATGCCTTCCAACTTCAAAGACTCTGTGATTCTATGAACAGAAATAAAAATAGATTTTTATATCAAGTAAAAACTGCTATCCACTCACTTTGCCTATTCTGCTTAGTAAGCAACTTTTAGGTTATACATCAGAGTGTGATGTTGCCTGGCTTTTGCAGCTGCCCTACACAAAATCCCCCTTGACAGTACTCCATAACTAGTATTTCCAGAAACAGCCTTTTAGAAGATTTGTTCTTTTTTCATGTATTAGAATTTGTTGGTTTTTGTTTTTTTTTCCCCCTGAAATGGTTTCCTTAAGAATGCTTTTAGTGTCGAAGTTATGCCTGGAGGAATGTGAAATTTAATAATTTTTCTTGCAAAATTGTATTGCAGATTGTATTGCTTATGAGATTCAATTACTCATCTATCAAAAAAGCTTCGGATTCCTATCCAATTTATGCCTCTGTCTAGTACAGGTCTTTACAAACTTGCTTTATTTGCAGACATAGTAGCAGAGTACCTCCAAGCCACAAATATATGAAGATTGAGTTTAGCTGTACAGGCAGCCTTTGTGCATTCTGCTTTGTGAACAAAATCTACAAGAATTCCTCTCTAACATATGCACTATTTTTGCAAGAGCTATTGTCAGTAGTGTAAGAAATGCTAACCTATTAATCACAAGGCTTCCATGAGGATTGAGTCAATTTATACAAACTCAGGGCTTTGTTTTTCAATTGCTGATAAAATGTTTTGCTTCAGCATAGGAATTGAAACAAAAGCTACAGAAATAAACAGCAAATACTCTCTCTTGCAGATGTGGGTAAGCCTTTTTTCTCTCTACCCTACTAAATTACTTTTGGCTCTAAATCTTATATATAAGCCCTCAAGTTAGAAATGACACAACTAGCACATATCAGTATTGACAGATTATCCATACAACCCAGATGACATTCCCCAAAAGAAGAAGAAAACAATTCAAAAATGCTCAATATAGGACACTCAGAAGCAAAATTATACAAAGACAAAAAGGAAGGTTAAAGACGACAATCTATTAAACTCCTTTCAAATTTAGTCTACATATTACATACATTTCTGTGGTTACCTTATTGTTCTTATCACACCTACCACTCAGACTTTTCTTCTACTCACACTGACATACCAATCAGTGGTATTGTTAATAATGGGAACTGTTTTGTCTGCTTTTTCAATAGTCTGAATACACCACACCGAGTGTTCTACTCTTTATGCTCCCTTTAAAAATCTTTCTTCTCTAGTTAATCTGAGCAAATTTCAGATGTAGACATATGGCCGTAGGACTTTCCATCAACATTCTGCAGTGAATTCACAGAAACTCAGGATGAAAATTGTTCTATACCCCATTATGACTCCACTCTACGGTAATTTATTCATTTTAAGGTGTTTATTTCTTTTTTAGTTGCATTTTCCACACATATTTTGACACTTTAAAAATCAATCTTGACTATAAGTCACACAGGTCAGTCATGTTTTGAGCAAGTATTTCTCAGTTGATGGTGTTATCTTTATTAGTCACTACAACTATATCTCTTTCTTTTGTCTTAAATAAAATTAGGTTGCTATGATAATTCTAATTAATAATCGTTGATGTTTATTGTTCATAATTTTTGTAATAAATGACAAATGCTACAAAGAAACTTAACAGCAAAACTCAGTGCTATTACTAATATATTGAACTGTCTGACACTGGACTATCCACAAATTTTAAAAAACCCCAACCTTATATATTTTTCCTTGAGAAACCTGTGAATGTATTTACAAGACCTTACCCATCTGCTTCCATTTTCAGTAGGGCTTTCCTTCTAAAGCTGTATTTTGATTCAAGGTTATGAAAAAGAAAGGAAAAAAGAAAATAAGCTAGCACGGAAAATACTACAAGTCATAAGATGTAAAGGAGCCATGCAAAATATTTTGTATAAAAGATAAATACATACTATTAAAAATTGTTTCAGATGTTAATAAAGCTGGGATTTAACAGATTTATCCACACTTGGGAAATGTTTTTACCAACTTTTGCAATTTTCTCCCTCTTTCATAAATATTACTTTCATATTAACTCTTTTGCTTATCCTTGCATATGAATTTGAGCAATATTCCCCTCATCACTGGGCTATATTACATACTTGCCATCTTTCCCATACCTTGCTGTGAAAAGGGTGTTTCAGGGTGTTCATTTTCATCTAGCATTTTTAAGCACCTGGGCTGACAAAACAGAATTCACTCTATATTACACTAGAAAAACATCTTCAAATAATAAGGTAGGAAAAAACCTGAGTATTCCATAGGAATTTTAGTAGAGTAATTGCTCTTTCACATTTTTTGTGGGCTGATAACAGTGTCTACTGTAAGACATTCTTCCTGACGAAATAGCATCATTTGACTAGTACTCCATGAATTCCCCTGCAGAGTCCATGTAGTTTCTTCAAAGTTTTGGGAAGACTTTCTGACTGAGTTTATGACAGCCATACCTACATCAGCAAGTAAAACAAGCCAGGGAAGAAAATAGCATGAATAAATGACTAGCGCATCTCCTACTCAAAAAAACCCAACCCAACCCGACCCAAACTAAACCAACCCAGCATATCAAAATACCTAGAAGAAATTCTTCCTGGCACACACTGTCCTCCAAATATCCCTTGACCTTTGTCTTAGAGAGTCTTTTTGGGTCTGGATCAAAAATATGCAAAAGAATGCTCTAACACTTAAACAGTACTAAACCAATCTTGTGGCCTGGATCTACTTAGTTTACAAGAATACATAGAGTGTCATGGGCCTGGGCTCCAAGTCTAGTTACTAGACAATAATATTGGAATTTCAGGTTAGCCAGCATTAAAAAATAATCAAAAGAAATAGCAATTTTTTCACAATTTGTTATATACTGAGGGAAATTTTCCTGTTTGTTGTGTTGTTCATTTGTTGGTTTTATGCTCCCTGCAATGTGTTGCTCTTTTTCTCTTATTTCAAATTTCTTTTTCCTAAATTTCCCCTGTACCATTGCTGTACTATGGGAAGTGAAAAAGAATCTGTACCCAAAAGTTATTTTACTGTCACAGTTCTTGCACTTTTCCTGAGATTTTTTCAGCTTATGTCCTTCTAAGTGATAATAATGAGGTTCTCAAGATGTAACTGTAGGGCATTCTTATTAAGGGATCTCTTGTTTGACCATTATCTAACCTCTGGGTGTCCTTTTTAATGAGGTTGAGTTGTTTCAAAGTAGAGACACTAAAGGTTGTCTCTGTTATCTGTGTCATTCTTAAAAAAAAAACCCACAGAACTTTTCTTCTAAGGAAGGGTCAAGAATTTGAAGCTAAGAAAGCAAGCTATAATATATTGGGGTTTTTAATTAGGTTTTCTGTCTCTGTTTTTTTAAGTGTAACTTACAGATATTTCCATTCTAAAGCATTCTTGTTTCATGATGCAAAACATTCTTACTCTATAGTAATGATCAGAGATAATATTGTTAACAACATCAACGAAAGAAAACATCTCAGCAATTCCTCTCTATTTCAAAATCAGATATTGCTAAGGCATTGAACCTGTATGAAAAATACTAATTATTATTTGCATTGCATTTCTCCCCATTGGATTGTGGTTTTCACTACTTTTACCATACCTTGGCTTACTTTTGCTTAAATTAAAAAAAAAAAAAAAATGGAATAAGGATATGATTATAAATTTTATTTCCTTAGCTTATATACACAGTCTTATGAGGTATATCAATATGTCAACAGACAAAAAGAAGCATTCAGAAAAATCATTCTCTTAGTGAAAAATTTCCATTTACAAAGAAAAGTTTACTTCTAAAGTTTCAAAAATAGCAAATGTTTTTTCAATTTTGTAAGAATATCACTTGGAATATGTCACACAAAAAAATATTATTCTAAGAGAAAGAGATGCCAGCCTGTTTAAAAACAGAGAAGAGGAGGAAATTTCTTCTTAATTTTTTATGGAGCTGGTTTGTATAACGCTTTGCAGATATCTGTAAGAAAGACTGAAGTCAGTGAAGCAGAAGCATCTCTTCAGAAGTGGCTTGCAGTAACTGGTGTCTTCTGGACAGTAGTATTGTGAATGAATGCTCAATAAATACAAATGTGTAGATGCTGATAAGCTAAGATAAAAAAAAAACTCTAATTTGAGCAGTTGTTCTACAGTATTCTTTATATTCTAAACATAGAAAACCAAATATACAAAATTACTCTTAAAAGAATATATACAGAAATCAAGGCAGAAACTTCTAGATTGTAGTCAAAAGACTTATAATTTCCTTCTCTTCCTCCAGCACCCCATGCATATATCCTCTGAAAGCTCAGAATTATCTTCATACTAACCAACTTCTCATCACTCTCAAAATACTCTTACTGAATATCTGGGAACTTTGCCTCGGGGTGACTCCAAAGCAAAGCAGTATAAGGCCAGAAACATATAGTTCACATGGGAGATCAAACAATTTTTTATTTGAGTTTGGTAAACTTTTTTGTTGGTATACACTAAGTTTATTGTTATACCTTTATATTGTTTTTGCTTATTTGACAAGGGACGTTGTATTAAGA
This sequence comes from Butorides virescens, assembly GCA_017310255.1. NCBI lineage: Eukaryota > Metazoa > Chordata > Aves > Pelecaniformes > Ardeidae > Butorides > Butorides virescens. Next base: position 19,047 of record JADKXX010003223.1, on the reverse strand, counting down.
TTACATATTTTATAGAAACTCTGCTAAGCAACTTCCTTTCTACTTTCAAACCACCTCATAGCTTTCTATTGGACTGAAACAAAAGAAAATATAATTTCAAAAACACAGAAAGATCCCCCATGTTTGCCCTCTAAAAAGGGAGAAGTTGGCAAAAAATCTCCTTAGGGTAACAGTATAGTTTAATTAATGTAATTTTTAGTGAAGCAGAAATAATTTAGAAAACAGCCACAAAATATTTAAAATATTATCACTCATAACTAGAGACAAAGCAGTTACTGGAGCTTTACTGAGCTTGGATTTTAGGCAAATTTTCCCTTACTTACCTGGCTTTTGCTGAAATCAGTGTCAATTTATGTGTTCTTAATTAAGTTAAAATGCTATTTCATATGTTTTTAGATGTGGCAGGTATCAAGAAGACACTGCATTTTGGAGCATCATTTCAACAAGATTTTAAAACCAGTGGTTGCACCCCCCCAAAGATTAATACACTTGGCATTTTTTCCCTATTTAAATATAAAAATAACCCCAGTAAATCTTATTAAATTAGTTAGATATAAGACAACTTGAAAGAAGTGATTAGGGACAGAGAAGAAAGGTTAATTCTTTGAAGAATACTTTAAAATGCAAAAGATACAGAAACATCAATCCAAAATTTATTAGGGTTTGTCTGATTATATTTCTTTTCACTAATTTTCCTGGAAACACACTTGTCTAACCATTTCTTTTTTCATCCAGAGAGAAATGTCAATCCAAACTTGCATTGCACAAGTGTCACTAAAGCAGTGAAGCAGATAGAAGAGGTTATGTGAAGCCACATTTCTTCCCCAAACACAAGGGACCCTTTCTTTCATCTGACTAGTCTTGAGATATTTTCATTCCTTATTTGAAGACACTTATTTTTGTTTAACTCCAGCTGTGTAATCCCCAGCAGTATAGACATAGATTAGACTTCAAAGTGTTGCTATAAATTAATTTCAGATCTTTACTCTCTTCCATACAAAACCAGCCCTTTTTTCTGTGTGGGTGGTGGTGTGGTGGAAGTAGGACAATTAGGAGAATGATTTTCCTGAAAGTTTGTGCATTACATTTAGATTGTATGCAAGTGCCGGCAGGTTTCTGCAAATTATTAAATATTGGCACAAGCGCTGTAGATGCCTAGAGCACCATTGTCATGTGACAGTTGAAGGCTGACACTGGGACCAGAAGAAAAGCAATTCAAATATTGTCAGTGATGTCATTATGAATTTTAAAAAGAGGTGAGGGGGAGAAAATAGGTGCCCTGAACTCGTAAGAAATGCCAGACAGCTAGAAATTTTGAGAAGATAATACATAAACAGAGCCCAGAGACAAACGGTGTTCTAGTTCAAAGCTGAGTCTGTAGTAATCTTGCCTTAAAATCTTAGCCTTTATTTTGCCAAATATGTTAAAAACAACATGAATTGCTTTCATATGGATAGAAAAACATATCAATGTCACAGCTGTCAGTGGCAATTTCAAAAAGTTTACCTTCAATTTCCCTACTCCTGATTTTTTCATAAATTAGGAATTTACCTACGGGTGATTTAAGCTTGACTGAACTCACTCTGTCACTGACTATTATCCTTTACTGTCCAAGGAATCTTTTGACAGAATTCAGAATACCACTCTCCGTTTATTTATGTATGTTTTTGTCTCTTCCTTAATCTTTTTTACAATTCCTTCTTAAAAAAAATATTCCTTGCATTTTGTTTGGCTTATTTTTTCATCTAGACCATGCTTATGGCTATACAGTTCCACAGTAAAATTTGGAATTCTGCTTTTGAAGAGAAGATAAACATACTATGCTGTTGTCAAAGTGAAAAAATAGAGAAGGAGAGTGACATGCTGAGTAATCACCTTCTTAAACTTTTTACCTAAGTAGAATTTACTGTCCTACTTCATGATGTGGGGGGAAAGTCATTGAATATTGCTGAGCACAAACAACTGTGATCAGATTTTCAAAAGACGTGACGCTTAGAGCTGAACAGAAAATCTTCTCCAAAGAGCTTTAAATTGGGAAATGCCATATTGAAAACAGCGACTTTTGCTGTGAAAGTATAAGAATCTTATCCAAACTTACTTAATCTATTTAAAGGCAGGAAAATAACACAATTAAAAATAAATTAAAACCAGCTATACTACCATAGGAGTTGGAAGTGTCCCTTTAAAAAAAAATAAAATTTAGAATTACTTTTGGTTTTAAAGTATTGTATAAAAATGCTTTTATTGGAATATCAAATGTAAAAAATATTCTTATGAAATATTTTCACTGTCCACAATTTACAAATTTCCTTGGATATTTTTTCATAAGGAATTTCAAACTATTGGTTTCTTATTGCACTTCTGAATGATTTGCACTTAGTAAATCCATTTTTGAACAACATGAAATGCATTTTAATAAGCCAGAGAAGGGAGACCTGAAATGTGTGTTAACAGAATGGAACTGAAAACACTGGCATTAAAAGTTTAAATCATACACACTTCTATTAAGTATTCAGAAGCATTCATACTGGAAAACCATAGGAAAAGAGGCCTTTGACGACCTCTATTTAGGACTGGAAAAGATCACCTGGACCATTCAATCAACTTATTTTTACCATCAGTCCTGTTACCTGTAAATAAAGCACAGTAGCTAGCACAAGAAATCCAGCTGAGAAGGTGAATATATCTTTATCAAGGAAGTTCACTGTTGCATGCAGAAAACTGGTTAAAAGATTAGGGTACTGTATACTTTGTTTATTTTTTTGTATAATGTACAGGGGATCTACTATCATGCCCTACCAGAAAAATACAAGGCTCTCCTATTATATGGACAAAACTAGTCATGATAAGTAGTTGTTAAGGTAGAATCAGGCAGAAACATTGGGGTTTTCTTATTTTTAGAGAAAACTTCTGAATCTATCTGCTGCCGTTAATGTGTCTAAGGCAGCATGTGAAAAATGTCTTCAAGCCCAGTAATAAGCAGTACACTTCCATACAGTCACATTGTTAAAAACAGGGCTAAATGATGATGCAAGATAATGAAAAAAAACAGTGTAATTTTGGGAAAAATATCTTTATGAGAGTTTTTTGAATAGAGAAGAAGTCCCATTTTAAACTATCTTATCTCGTGCCTCTGAAGGTCAAACAGTGGAGTGGTCCCATTCAGCCAGTCTATGATTAATTTCAGTTTATAATATTCCCCTAAACTTTTACATGTCCATACATAATCTGAATACTAGAAGATATAGTGAATATTTGTCTTTCTTGAGAATGCACAAAAAGTATTCTTAATAGAAAAACTCTAATGGTCTGAAATTCTGTTTGATGATTGAGGTTGTCTCTGCCACAGCAATGTAATTTACAGTGTTACATTTTGAGGATTTCTCAATTATTTTACTATAAAAGGAGGTCATCTCTAAATCTGAAATATAAATTTTCTGGGACTACCTCTTTCAGGTATATTTTATGGGAAGTGTCTAAATAAAAACTATTACTATTGATTTATTTTTCTAAGACTCCAGGGCATTTCACTCAAGTATGTGTTGGCAATTTAGCTTGACTTTCCTGCATTCCAGTCACATGATGCACTTTTTTTTTTTTTTTTTTTTTAATCTCAGCTCAGCATTATAATAGGCTTTTATTTGTACTCTCTGTCTGTTTGGACAGCTATAGATCTGTCCAGAAAAACTCATGACAAAATCAAAAGCAACATTTAAGACCAGATCATCAAGAAGCAATTTATTTTTTAGCTATGGCATGGCAAAGCATACAATAGCTCTCCTTAGAGGCAGCCAAATCTGGGATAGAAGACAGCAGCAACTTGACAGAAAAAGTTGCTGAAGGACAAATTGTTAAAAAGATTATTTTGAGCAACTACCCTTACTTAGGGTGGGATCAGATATGAAATTTTTCTTTAACTTGGTACTTGTGGTGGGTTAGCCTTGGCTAGCAGTCAAACACCCACCCAGCTGATCACTCACTCACCCTCCTTAGTGGGGCAGATTGAACAAATAAAAACAAGAACAAAAAAACCTCATTGAGATAAAGACAATGAGTTTGCTTACAAATTACTAGCACAGGCAAAACAGAATTTACTTGGGCTAAACTAAGTTATTTATTGCCTATTCAGGGAAGGTTCAGACTTGACATTAGGAAGCATTTCTTTACAGAGAGTGTGGTCAAACACTGGAACAGGCTTCCTAGAGAGGTGGTCAATGTCCTATGTCTGTCAGTGTTTAAAAGCCATTTGGACAATGCTCTTAATAATATGCTTTAACTTTTGGACAACATCCTTGAAGTGGTCAGGGATGATGTGGTCAGATGATAGTTGTAGGTCCCTTCCAACTGAAAATAATCTATTCTATTCTATTCTATTCATAGATTAATGGACTGAGAAACAAGAAGACAAAGGTTAAAAAACCACCTTTCCTCCACCTTCTTCCAGGGCTTAACTTCACTCCAATACCAATTCCTCTCCCTACCCTGCCCTGAGTGGCACAGATGGGATGGGGTGGTTCTCCTCTTGCTTCTCCTTTCTCACACTTTTCTTCTTCTCTGGCATGGGCTCTTCATGGGCTGCAGGGGACTATCTGCTCTGGCACCTGGAGCATATCCTTCTCCTTGGCCCTTGGTGTTCCCTCTGCTGTTTCCTACTCTTTTTGTTCCCTCCTCTCCATCTGATATATTTTAACCTTTCTTAGAAAAATTAATAGAGAGGTGGTGACAGCTTGGTTGATGGAATCACCTGTGTAGCCCCTGACCTCTTCTCAAAGCAGCCACCCCTGCTAACAAAGCAGACACTCTGCTACCAAAACTTTGCCTTGGAGAGCCAATACAGTACTCATCTATATTTTCTTCCACAAAATGAGACATACATTCAGATGCAACACTTACCTACATCTCAGATCGCATATTTCAGTTCAGATCCAGAAAGTATATCTTTATATCCAGGAAATATAGAAGATAAAAAATACAATACCTGAAGGCAGTATGAAATAGTTTAATGAAGAGAAGAATCACTATTATATATTCTATCATCTCCTTCAATAGCAATGAGTACACCTACTAGTTTCCTATGACTTCTATGATTTCTGCCTTTTCTATATAGACAAAACTTATGATGTACCATGGCCATTATACTGATCTTTCTAGTGTGATGCCCTAAACAGTCATTTTATTTTGGCAATGGCTAGAGATATTCTTGAGAATAATCCTCCATTATAGATAATTTCCTAATGCTTATTGCTCCATGAGGAAATAAGGTTGCGTATTCCTGTCAGGAACTGGAGGAGAAGGACAATGTATAGCTAGAAGACACCACTAAATGTCAGGCTGACAGTATGAGGGAAGAGGAGAGGACAATAGTGGTCTTATCTCTGGTATTATGACCTTCCTATTATTCAGGAATTATTATTTCTAATTGGTTAGATTATAGTCATCTTGAATACAACCCACTTGGTATGAGAACACATAAGAAAGTTAATTGGTTTTAGATTAGTTCTTAAATTCTTATGTTACTATTAAGATGTGGACAATATCTGTAGGACCTTGATTATTACACTGCACTCCTAAAACCTCCAATATGCTATTTTGACAAACATGTAATGCAGCATTAGCTGAAACAAAGCACATGAAGCACACCTCATTCAGAGCATCTGTTAGAACAAATTGTAATACAAAATACCTGAAAAAAAATGTTCAGACAATCATTGAACCTTAATGAGGGACAGGTTTTCAGAATTAGGAATATGTAGAAGAAATCATATTTTCTTTGGTATATTTCAAGACCCGAATGAATTCGTATTGTTGCTTCAGTGAGATTTATATTGAGACATATGTGTTAGCAAATTCTAGTGGGATGATGATTTAAAAAACATATGAATATATATATCCATGAGACTGCTTATTTATTCTGAGGCAGCAGCTGCAAACAAGATTTTCAAACTAAGGGCTAAAATAGTTTATATGAATTAATCTTAATTTTAAAATAATCTCAGAATATAACATTATAGAATGTAATCACCATCTGAGTTACACTTCCTTAGTGAGAACCCAAGTTTACTTTGAAAATAATATCTGGTTTAGATTCAGAAAAAAATGAATACAAATTGAACTAGTAGATACAAATGAGACTCTCTGTATGCTATGTGAAAATCTGAGTACTAGTTATGTACTGTAGCCAGCTAAATATTTTCATTTACTAATGATCCCTTCATCTACTGGCATAATTCAGCTCATAAAGCCAGAAAAAATGCGAATTTCCTGTTACCAAGTTTTTGTCTGTGAATAGTATATTTTTTATTAAATTATACACTGATTTTCGTGGGCTGACTAACGTATAAAAAAGAACTTCAATCCTAATAGATAACTAAAGATTTCCTAAACGATACTAAAATACAACATGCATTTAAATGTGTTATGGGATCTGGGATGTGCTTCCTAGGATGATTAGATTTCCAGTGTGTGGTTTGATTCAGGAGCTGGTAGATTTAGAAGGTCTCACTTACTATAGTCCTTTAGTGTTTATTTTCTAAAATAAATTTCCACTCAGGTAAATGGCTTATACAAAGTCCTATGTTATGATATTCTGCCTGCATTGTCTCCATTATTTCTATCTGTAATCATTATTAGGTTATCCTCCCCCTCTACTCTGCCCTGGTGAGACCCCACCTGGAGTACTGTGTCCAGTTCTGGGATCCCCCGTTCAAGAAAGATGAGGAACTCCTAGAAAGAGTCCAGAGGAGAGCAACTAGGATGATAAAGGGACTGGAGCATCTCCCCTACGAGGAAAGGCTGATAGAGTTGAGCTTGTTCAGCATGAAGAAGAGAAGACTGAGAGGAGACCTCATCAATACATACAAATATCTTAAGGGCAGAAGTCACGAGGATGGAAGCAGTCTGTTTGCAGTGGTGTCCAGCTACAGGACTAGGGTCAATGGATGCAAACTGAAACATAAGAGGTTTCAGCTGAATATGAGGAAAAACTTCTTTACTCTAAGGGTGACTCAGCACTGAAACAGGCTGTCCAGGGAGGCTGTGGAGTCTCCTTCTCTGGAGATATTCAAAGCCCGCCTGGACGAAGTCCTGTGTAGCATGCTGTAGGTGTACCTGCTTTAGCAGGGGGGTTGGACTAGATGATCTCCCGAGGTCCCTTCCAACCCTTGCGATTCTGTGATTATTATGTAATCATTATGAATATGTAGGTATAACTTCATTGTTATGACAGTTATATTTTAAAAAATAAAAATAGCATGATGCTACTCCTCCCCATGGATGAACTTTTTCCTCAGATTTCAAATAACTTAAGAAAATTTTAGAGAACAAATATTTACAATGGGACTATGGTAAACTATGAGGCACATTGCTATTTGTTGGCCATGCTTGGTGTTTCAGAGAAGCTGGAAGTTGCTTCTTTGCTTCTTGAAACAATTGCTACAACTTTGCTCTTTCACCTGTCCCAGTCAAATGCCCTTGTCATTCACTAGAAAATCTTCAGTGCTTTTGCTGGTACTTTACTCTCGCTGAAATTTGCTCAGAGGCTAACAGTATTGTACATTTTCTTCCATCTTCCTCTTGGTTTGATGGAGTAACACCAACTGACAGCCAAATTTCAGTCTGCAATCTGGTGCATTATCTGAGCTTCACAAAAGAATTTCAATGATTAAACCTTAATAGAATGCTCTTGGCTATAAGTGTCCTTAACTGAAACTTTAAATTAACATGCATATAGTGCAAATTAAATGCTAGCTAATACGAATGCAGTATTGACTCATCCAACATACTCAGAAGACAATTTAGACTCAAGAAAAAAATAAAATTATATTAGTAGATGTAGTTAGATATATCTATTTATGAATGAATTACTCCTTTGGCCCTTGACAGAGTCTGGATCTATAAATGAAAATAAATAAAAAGATAAAACAAATCTCATAAGAGAGTAAATCCATTCTAGTTTCTAAGTGACCCCAATTTAGTGAGGATTAACCTTTCTAGCGCAAGCCAGCTTGTTACTGACTGATATCAGTAGCATGTATAATGGCTAAAACTGTGGAAAAATATAGTACATACAGGGCGTGGTGCATCAGAAGGGCATGGTGTGGCAGTTTATGCAGTCACCCTCCTGGCTTAAAAAGAATAACTCCACTAGTGGTCATTGCCCTCCCAGGAAAGGAGCTAGCTATAGTTTCCATTTGACCAAAAGCCATCACCGGATGGAATGTGGTGACCCAGTGGAGCTCCCACACAAACATGCAGCTGTCCAGGTCTCTGACTGCAGGGAGTGCCCGAGCCTGTCACTTGTACTGGAGAGGGGCAGAGACAGCAGCTGATTTTGGTGTGTGTAGGTGAATGATCTGCTCAGCCTGGTGGCAGAGCTGAAAGAGGAAGTGGAAAGGTTAAGGAGGATCAGGGAGTGTGAGAGGGAGATAGATTGGTGGCGCAAAACCCTACCACCCCTGAGGCCAAGGCAGCAGATCGAGGCTCCACAAGAAGCAGAGGATCCCCTACCCTCTCACCACCAAGCAGAAGGAGGGGACCTAAGAGACAAGGGGAAATTAAAACAGGTCCCTGATCAGGGCGGCAGGTGTATCCCCTCCCAGCTTTGCTCACCTTTCCAGTTTCTCTTACACAACAGATATAGAGCTCTGGAACTTGAGGCCAGGCAAATGAGGATGTAGGTAATGGTCCATCCAGGGGGTTGCCTAGGGCTGGGTCCTGTACTTTGGTCACAACAACCCCATGAAATGCTACAAGCTTAGGGAAGAGTGGCTGGGAAGCTGCCCAGCGGAAAAGTACCTGGGGTACTGGTTGAGAGGCAGATGAATATGAGCCAGCAGTGTGCCCAGGTGGTCAAGAAGGCTAACGACATCCTGGCTTGTATCAGGAATAGTGTGGCCAGCAGGACTAAGGAAGCAATCATGCCCCTGTACTTGGCACTGGTGAGGCCACACCTCGAATACTGTGTTCAGTTTTGGGCCACTCACTTCAAGGACATTACATTGCTGGAGCGTGTCCAGATAAGGGCAACAAAGCTGGTGAAGGATCTGGAGAATAAGTCTTATGAGGAGCATCTGAGGTAACTGGGATTGTTCAGCCTGGAGAAGAGAAGGCTTAGAGGAGACCTTATCACTCTCTTACAGCAACCTGAAGGGAGGTTGTAGTGAGGTGGATGCTGGTCTCTTCTGCCAAGTAACTAGCAATAGGACAAGAGGAAATGGCCTCAAGTTGGGCCAGGGGACGTTTCAACTGGATACTAGGAAAAATGTCTTTACTGAAAGAGGGGTCAAACATGGGAACAGGCTGCCCAGAGAGGTGGTGGAACACCCTGATGTTCAAAAAATGTGTAGACATGGCACTTCGGGACATGGTTTAGTAGGCATGGCTGTGTTGGGTTGATAGTTGGATTTTATGTCTTGGAGGTTTTTCCCAACCTTAATAATTCTATGTTTCTTTACATATGTACCCAGAGTCTTTCTATTTTGCTTTAGTGAATTAAAGACAGGTCAGTTACAGCTCTTCCCTACATATTCTCCCCTAAGCTTGCACATGTTTTATCAGCTATTATTAGTTTCACCGTCTTTATCAATTCTTGGGTCACTGAAAGGGCAATATCCAAGGAAAATGTAAATGCTACATGTATAATTGAAGAGAGCAAAGGTTCTTTTTTTCTTTTCTTTTTTCTCCTTCTTCTTCTTCTTCTTCTTTATCTTCTTTTTCTTCTTCTCTTTCCTTTTCCTTCCTTTTTCCTTTTTTTCCTTTTCATTTTCCTTTTTTTGTTTTTCCTCCCTCTCCCCCTTTCCCTCTTCTTCCTCCTCTCCTTCCTCCTCCTCTCCTTCTTCCTCTCCCCCTCCCTGTACCCTTCTATATCCCTCTCTGTCTCTCTTTCCTTTCCAATTTCTTTTTTTCCTTTTATTTTCCTTTCCCACTTTCCCTGTTTAAAATTTTCTCAAGGGTGTTCACAAAAACAAAACTTAAGTTTTCTTCAGAGCCAAGACAACATATTGGACTTCTGCAAGAACTAAAGTTACCACTAATCTCATCACAAGATGAGAACCGTCTGGTTCACAAGATCTGTTAGTTTAAAAAAAACCCCAAAATTTTAAAATATATCTGTATTGACATGCATATGTCCCACATCAAACCTTCCTACTGTTTACATTGTTTTAACTAGCAAGAGGATGAAAAATGAACATATGAAATATTTGAATGTTTACCATTTCTCCAGAAGCTGCTGAGGTGCTGAGATGATAAGCTTGGTGCAGGACCTCCTAAAAAAAATTTAGCTGTGCTAAACATCTCTGCAAACTATATATCTTATTGAGATAACTACATTGTTCTCGCACAGTACCTAGGTAAATTTTAATCTGCAATTGCACCATAATAATATCTCTTTATATTTTCACTCTATTTTCTTTATAGTTTAAAGACTTTAAATACGTGAACACTTATTGAGGAATAACAAGTTTAAGGGTGTTTTTATTTTGTGAAAACTATCCAGGAAAGCTTATTTCTCTTTTCTTGTTTATTATGCAACAAGTTATAATGTGCTCCCGGACTAGTCTCTGGATTAGACTTTGTATATTGTAAATAGAAAATTCTATTCATTCATTGATTCAAAAATCAAGATTTTTATTCTTTAAGCACCACTTGATGAGAGCAATAATCTAGTTCACTGCTTAATGTTTTGCCAGCTCACAATGACATGTCTTGAGTGACAGACTTTCTAGTTCTTTTCTTTATCCAATTTCTATAATTCTGTTTTCTTTTCCAAACAATTGTGCAGGTAAGGAACTGATGAATCACAAGTCTGTTCATTTATACCCAATCATGCATCTTTTTCTTATCTATTTAAAGTAAATTAAAAGGTTTTCAGGAGTCTGTTCTGTGTGGGAGATATAGTGGAATCTGATTTATTAGGCAATCTATTATACCCTGTCAAATAATTGATGGATGTTTTTACAATACTGAATAAAGTTTGTGCTTCATAAGTGCGTAATTTACTTGTTAAGGCTATTAGTACAAATTTTGACCAGTTGTGAATGACATTGAATGAAATCTCCTAATTTACACTAGCTCTAAGTATAGTTTAATGGACTGAGTATATTAAAAAATGACAAAGTAAGTTTAACTGAAACCTAGTTTAAACCTTATTAGAAAATCAATTGATAGGAAATTCCATAGTTTTACAATTTTGGTACTTTCACTGAAAACTGGAGAAAGCTCTTTGAAATTTTCAGTGACATACTGCTTGCCATAAATTTGAGTAAAATCTGTGCATGTTTTACTGCAGTGCTTGAAACTTCACAGCCTGCCAGAAAAGTTGCATAATTTACTACTGAGGAGATTCAGCTTAGAAACAGAGTGTGGTAGTGCAGTATGCCTCCTTTGTACGTGCTTTTGCAATGAAATCTTAGCATTGCTCCTGTGTTTTTTTGTCCTTTGCTATTCTTTATTGCTACTTTTCCCCCAGCCATTTCTTTAGCTTTAGTTTATAACCACAGAAAAAACAATAAAACTACTATCTTGTGATAGATAACATTTATGATGTCGTGGTAATATACAGAATGCATACAGTATACTAGATATTACACTCAATGTCTGGTGTATGTACAATGTCATATTATACGTAATGATTTCACAGGACACGTCAAATGGTTGAAAGATAACTGCCATGTCTGTTTCTCTTTCTGCCTTCATAAGTCCTTTTATTCTTCATAAATCCTGGTTCTTTTTCAGTTTCTATTTCCATTTCCTTGCAGCAGGACTAAGGCAGATAACATTTACCCTCCTGGATGTTCTATTTTAGTATTATCACTTTGCCAGAAAAGGCAATATTTGTAAGGCTGATATGACTCTTCCATAATCAAAGTCCTGAGTAGAGGCCTTTAAATGCCTCAGCCACTTCAAATTGCATCAGGCTGAAGCTTGATAAATGAGCTGTCAGCTTAAATGCACTTTGGTTTGTTTTATTAAAACAAAACAAAACAACCCCACAACAACAGCAAAACCTCTAAAGTTAATAAGCTGTTTAAAAATAGAGTACCAAACATCTAATTAGCGAATTTCAGTTTACTCACACTTTTGACTATTGAAAAATGTCAGACAATTATTTTAGAAACATCTAAAGATTTTTTAAGCACACACAGTTATAATTATTAACAAAAATAAATGTAATGTATAAATCTTTAAGATGTTGGAAAGCATTTGGTCAAGTTGTCTTGCACAACAATTGTGTTTTCATTCTGCTAGATGTCTGTCCATGTGATTGCTTTAATAGTGCACCTTGCAACTTGAAAGGCAATGACAGATTAAAAATCCACTGTTCCATTTAGTAGAGTTCAGGAAGGGCTACTGAATTCCTAAGGAGACTCATAAATTCAAATTCTTCTTCATGAACTATATGAGTGATGACCTAAAGTCTGCCACACTCACTGTGTGTGAAAGGAACATGTATTCAAACAACTTTGAACTCTGAATGCTACTGGTATTGTGATTATCTTGTTAGGTATTTGGTGCTCATAATAGGTTCCTTCTCGGATCATCAGAAGCTGCCATGTCTGTCAAGTTCTATATATTCTACCAATAAATTTATTACATATAAGCATAACAGTTTTCAAGAATTTATGCAAGTTTACATTGTCTTTTTCTATTTCAGTATGGAGCAGTAGATGTCTGTTGCCTACAGTTTTATAGTATCCCCTTAAAGCTGTTGCTAGTATTTTCCAGAGGGCTATTGGATTATCCTACACCTTGCACAGCTGGGAAACAGAAAGAAGTGAAGACTTCTTGAAATCCTGAATATGGCCTTGTAAATAGAAACTTTACTCAGAACAATGGCAAGGTACTCCAGGTGAAGGGGAAGTAATAATTCCTTGTAAATAAAATTGAAGATTGCATTTAAATAACAAATTAAAAAAATGCTACTGACTACAAAATATTTTTTTGTGTATTTATTTATTCATTCGTGCTTTTGCTAAATTGTAAAAGTTATTTCCTACATGGTGCATTAAATGGTAAATTTCACCTATGCCATGACTGTTCATAACACTGTCTCCCTTAAGAGCTTTTATCTTTGCCTCCTGAAGTAATTTCATATTATCGTCAAGTTTTCAACTTTGTTGTTAACCTAATAAATGGTTCAAAATCCATTCCTCAATTACCCCATACATACCTATAACATAATGTTACAAAAGTCTTTACTATGAATGGACTCCAAAGAAAATAATTTACCAAAGATAAGTGGAACTCATAATTATCCATTGCACTGGATGTGTGAGTGTGTGCTGGAGAAAGGGAAGCTGAAAGAAATTTCTCCTTTCTGAGAAGAATGGAAACATATTCATGACTAAGCTCAACTAAGTTAGTTACAAATGTGGCTGAAGTAGCCTCATGAATTTTAAATTTGTTCACATTCCTCTTATCTTATTCTTCCTATCAAAATGAAAGATTCAAAACATTAATAAGCTAACCTACTCAAGATAAATTATTTATAATTATTTACCTTCAAAAAGTAAAAATGTAGCTGTTGTTAATTTTCTATTTAAGAGACAATTGTAAAATTAAAAGGTCACAGTATTATATAACAAGATTTTAAAAAGGCTGGACTGTTTGCTGTTTTTTAAATGCCAAGTTTTCAGCCATTTTTTATGTGTTCCATGGTGGTACTAAAATCTGACATCAATTAGTTAATGTAAATATAAGATCTTTAAAGTGATCATTAAAGGCAATAGCCATTTGGGACATCCCTAAATATACCAAAGGCATAAATTATATCCCTTTAGTTTTCATGCTTATTTACCTATATTTACCTAAGAACATACTCCTTAAATACTAAGAGACATTGCAATAAAAAACAAGATCCCAAGCTCCAAGAAGTTGATAATCACCAGTGTGACAAATCTATTGACATATCCAGATATCCATAGATTACAATAAATGATTTTCCAATATGGACTGATTTGCAGGATCAGAGCTGTATCTGCAATATATAAATGAAGGATGATGGAAAGTATGTGACAAGAAAGTAATTGAATAATATAGATTCATAATCCTAGAACTGACTGTTAATTTTCCTTTCCTTTATACTGACTTTCAAACAGATTTTGCTACCATCTCAGAGAAATTGATAAATTCATGGCTGCTACAAATGCATAAAAAAAATTTTGCTTATAGTTCTCTAATCCAATTGATGGCAGATACACTTTTGTCAGCAGCATACATTCTGCCCAAGTAAGAGAATATATGCTGTCAATATTTGAAGAACTATGCTTTACTGAGCAACATGTGAAATCAAATTTCAGTATGCAGAACCTGAAGAAAGAGAAATAGCAGACATTGCAGACTGGGTAAAAGCTTGTCCTTTGAGACATTCAGAATAGCTTAGATGAAAGTAAGGAAAGAAGTGTTATTAACAAACAATGGCAATACATAATATATGCTGCAACACATTTTTGAAGAAAAGTGGATTACCTTCCTATCTAGATTTAATCTTCCATCATGTAAAATAAAGCAAGGAATTAAACCCATATTTTAATTTTAAGTCAATGTCTTTTTCATATAGTAAAAAGACTTGTGCAAAACCATAGAATGCATTAAGTGGTCCTGCCTATTCAATATGAATTTTGGAATTATAAGATCTCTGTGGTAGGAACAGAGAAAAGAATTTTAGGTGTTTTGAACTTTACTCTGACCTTTCAATTAAAGATTCATAATGAAGGATAACGTTTCTGAGAACCTTAATATTCAATATAGCATTGGCTAAGAGTTGGATAACCTCTCTTCACTATGGAGAATTGCAAACTAAGCCTGTTAGGAGTTTCCTGGATAGCTAAGCATACATGACATAAGGCATCAAACTTTTCAAAATAGTCTGAATGACTTCATAATTCTTGGATCCTTCCATAGTGGTTCCTGTCTTCAGTAGTTCAGAGGTATCATATTTATGTGTGTATTTCTGATGCTGCATCTATTTTAAACTACATTCAGCAGAGGAAAAAACATCCTATTGGGCTATGAGGAATAGTAAAAACTGAGGAACAATAAAATCAGCGAATTTGTGGGGCTGTTAGAGACCTCTGCAAGTTATCTGGTCCTGCTGCCTGTCCAAAGCAGTGCTTACTTCAAAATTAGATGAGGTTGATCGTGATTTTGACTAGATGAGTTTCCAAGGTTGGAGACTTCTCAACCTTCTTGGTCAATCTGTTCCAGTGTTTAACTGCTCTCACTGTGACTTTTTTCCCCTTGCATCCAATGAGAATTTCATTTGGTTCACTATTGCTACTCTCATTGTTTTGCTTTTGAAAAGATAGTCTGTCTCCTTCATTTCTGTGACCCCTTTTTAAGATAGTGAAAGACCATAATTTGGTTCACCCATTGTCCCTCTCTTATCCAGGCTGAATAAGTCTAATTCTCCCACCTCTCCTCATAGCTCATGTTTTCCATCCCTCAGTCACCTCAGTGGTCCTCTTCCAGACTCACTTCAGTTTTTCAATATTTCTCTTGCACTCGGGGGCCCAAACTGCAGTACTGCAGGTATGGATTCATGAGTGCTGACTAGAAGGGAATAATAATCTCCCATGACCTTCTGGATAAAATCCTCCTAATGCAGTCCAGTACATAGTTAGCCTACGCTGTCACAAGTGTGCACCATTGACTCAGGTTCTGCTTTCTACTCATTGTTCACCAGGATACTTGGTCTTTTCTTGCAAAATTTTCCCCAAGTCAAACAGTTCCCAGTATTGTTTCCCAGTCTAAAATTTCAAGCTGCTGGACTTCATATTTTTCTCCACTAACCTTAATGAGATTTCTATTAGCCCATTCATCTAGCTTGTAAAAGTCTCCCTGAATGTCTTCCAGCAGAAATATGCAGACATTTAAGAAAAATAATTATTACGAACAATGAAATCAGATAATACAACTAAATAGTTGTTTGGTTTTTAATATAATCCACTAAGGTATTCCATAGCAGTCTCTTTCAACACATCTTGAGGAAAAAAAAATGTACTTGTGTACACACTGATGTAAGGCTTATGCAGTCTGGGTTGAATTCCATCTCTAATTGATCTTTTATTCTCAGGCAAGTAATTCCTCTTTGTACCCTAGTTCCAGATACACAATGTTGAACGCAGTGTTTTATTCACTAGGGGTCTATAAAGTTAAATTCGCTGATGCATGGGAGTCAGTCAGACAATAAATTGCATGGATGAAATTCAAACTCATTGCACAGAGAATAGTTATGCAAATAAGTTCCTGTGCACCCATATATCCATTAGTAATGGTGATTTTCTAAAATACATTTTTTTCCTTAAAGCATATTAATTGTCAGTTTCAATTAAGAAAAAAACAGGTTCTTTTTATTATTTAATTCAAATTTTAAATCCAAGTTTTGTCCAAGGTTTTTTTTTTTCAAAATTTTATTTCTGTGGTATTGGAAATAATAACAAACAAAATTAATCTGATCTTCAGCCATGCTTAAATCAAAAGTGGATAAAACTAACCCCTTCTCTATAAGCAAAGAACAACCTTAGAAAATTATAAACACAGTTAGTGACATCCACATTTTCAGGAAGAATAATAACAAAGCCCAATGGATTCTTACATTATCATTACCATATCAATAATTGACAGTACATGAAAAAAAAAACAATTTAAATTCAGTAAGCCTTACAGGGATGCTACTATAGAGATGAATTCCATAGATGCAGACATTTATCAATATCTGTGTATGAATATGTAACGTAACTATTGCATTAGAATTATGCATTAATATATTTATCTAGTACATTTATCTCTTACAATATTTAACATTTTTCTTTTATATTCTTCTTGATACTATTCTTTAAGAACTAGGACTTGCTATTGCTTAAGTTTCACTCTCCTTAAACTATATAATACTTCTTTTCACACAGGATGCATTTTGTGTCTCTGTGTATGTGTGTATGTGTGTATACATTGATGTAGTCGAAGAACTATTTGTCATATATGGTTTCTGACATCTCTGTTCAATTGTTTATAATAATCTCTTTTCAGAGTTTTAGGGCTAGTCCTCAGGGTAATATGACTTCATGGTTTAGTGTAAAGTGTCCATCAAGTGATGTTGCCAAGACTCATCTTTTTTTCCCCAACATTGTACACACTAAACTGTATGTAAAAAGTCTGAGAGCAATGCTTGCCATCAAATAAAACCCAAATTTGTCCTTTTGTTTTTCTAATTAGGTTCTAATTAGATCCATTTTACTGTGATATGCAGATATCGTACCTGATTTCTACAGTACCCTGCTTAAACATGGTTCAGCAGCAATGTCTTTCTAAGTAACTACTTCAGTCATTCATATATGCTTCATTAACTTAAGTGTGGTGAGCATTTGAAATTTAAGGATGAAAAGAAGCCAGGAAAATCATTTAAGTGTAGCGTATGTTCCCTTAGCAGTTTTCTGTGCATGGTTTAATGACTAAGTCAAAGGAAAAAACATCTAACATCTTTATGTCTTTTAAAACTTGGACTCTTTTTTTCTACATAGCCACACACTGCAATATCATAGAATCGCTGAACCATTCAGGCTGAAACAGATTTCAGGAGGTCTCTAGTCCAGCCTCCTGCTCAAAGCAGGCTCTGCTGTGAGAGCAGACCACAGTGCTCAGTCAGATCTTGGAAACCTTCAACATCAGAGATACCACAGCTTTGCTAAGCAACCTCTTTCAATGCTTCATGGTCCTTGTAGTGAAAAAGATTTTTCTTACAGGTAAGACTGCTTCCATTTCAATTTATGACCAGTGTCATTCATTCTCCTGTCCTGCACCTCAGTAAATAACCCGTCTCTGTCTTCTCAAGAACTTCATCATAGGTACTGGCAGGATGCTATTAGGTACCCCAAAGATGTCTCTTCTCCAGGATGACCAAGCGCAGCTCAACCATTACTCAAAGGGTAAATTCTCTAGCCCCAACTTGCCTAGTGACCCTCTATTAAACTCACTACAGTTTATCAACTCCTTTCTTGTACTGCAAGGCAAAACTGAATAAAATATTCCAGATGTGGTCTGTATCTGAGGTTAACAGCAGTTTGAGTAGATTTTTCTGGCCTGAGAGCAATTACTTCCACAAGAATCTCAGCATTACATAGCTTGCAATTCCAATCTGCTAGCACAGAAGACATTTAATAAACTTCTGCTGTTATTTTAATCTAATTAAACCTAATTCAAATCCATGCGAGAGTATAGGTTTCTGTAATCATAGATCTAAAAATTCAGCAGTCAGGCTCCTCACAGTACATTTCTCTAAGGACAACAGAACTTTTCTTTAAGAAAACACTGTGGAGAAAAAAAACAACATTGTTTAGGGAGATCACTTATCTCCAACCAGTAAGAAATCAAGTGTGTCCTGGGGACACAGGAGCTGAAAGTTACAGAATATTAGGTATTTTATACTTTTTTTACAAGCTGAATCTTACACCTGTAATCAGTGTCATTTACTTATTATGAGGAACCCTGTGTAAAAGAAGAAAGGTAACATGGTTATTTTAAATGGATTACAACATTGAAATTCCCCCTATTCTTAAGAGTAACACTTGAAAGAAAGCTAGAAATGTGAAAAAAAAATACTTTGTGTCTATGTGCAGTATTATAAATCACTTTAGGAAGTCAATTTAAACATTTTAGTGCCTTGCTATTCCAGGACGCTAAAGCCTTACTGCTAAGTATTCACTGCCTTTTTATTTTGGTTTAACTCCTTATTTTGCAAGAATAAATTAACAGAAATTTTATATAATAGAAGAATCAGAATACAAAGAAAGTAAAAAAAAAGAGCAACCTGAATTTTAAATAAATATATATATGAATTAAAACCAGAAAAAGCTCACTTTCTATATTTACAGGGGACACTGGTGTTGCAAATAACCTTGATTTGCCTAATTGGGAAAAGTGGTCACTTTGATAATTGAAAAGTTTTTTGCTATTTCTTATTTAGGATAGGGTAGGGTAGGGTAGGGTAGGGGAGGGTAGGATAGAATAGAATAGAATAGAATAGAATAGAATAGAATAGAATAGAATAGAATA